>CAUYLG010021253.1:0-135709 GCA_963573385.1 Cacajao melanocephalus | reverse complement strand
AACAGATGCTGGAGAGGATGTGGAGAAATAGGAACACTTTTACACTGTTGGTGGGAGTGTAAATTAGTTCAACCATTGTGGAAGACAGTGTGGTGATTCCTCAAGGACCTAGAAATAGAAATTCCATTTGACCTAGCAATCAATTACTGGGTAAATATCCAAAGGATTATAAATCGTTCTACTATAAGGACACATGCACATGAATGTTCATTGCAACACAGTTTACCATAGCAAAGACCTGGAACCAACCCAAATACCCATCGACGATAGACTGGACAGGGAAAATATGGCACATATACACCATGGAATATTATGCAGCCATCAAAAACGATGAGTTTGTGTCCTTTGTAGGGACATGGAGGAACCTGGAAACCATCATTCTCAGCAAACTGACACAAGAACACAAAATCAAACACTGCATGTTCTCACTCATAGGCGGGTGATGAACAATAAGAACACATGGACACAGGGAGGGGAGCACTACACACTGTGGTCTGTTGGGGGGAAATAGGGGAGGTACAGCGGGGGGTGGGGAGTTGGGGAGAGATAGCATGGGGAGAAATGCCAGATATTGGTGAAGGGGAGGAAGGCAGTAAATCACACTGCCACGTGTGTACCTATGCAACAATCTTGCATGTTCTTCACATGTACCCCAAAACCTAAAATGCAACAAAATAAAATAAAATAAATAAAATAAAATTTAAAAAAAGAAGCTTATGGCCTAAAGGAAAAAAAAAAATCTCACCGACAGCTTGGAATCTCTTTATGCTATGTACAAGCTTTATTAGCAATTAAGACATAATTTAGGCCAATTCAATCAGAAATTTCTAAATTACCTATTATATGAGAGATATAAAGATGAATAGGACATTGTCTTTGCCTTTATTGAGTTTATACTTCAATGTATGGAAGCGGTGAGAATAAACACAATAGAATAACAAGAATATAAACCGTTTTTAAAAGCTCTAAAAAATGTTTGCAGATTAAAAGAAAGAAGAGATCCTATCGGTTGGAGTTAATCCATTCATGTATGAAAAACATTCATTAAGATCCCCACATATAATAGTTATTTTATTTTATTTTGAGACGGAGTCTCACTTTGTCTCTTAGGCTGGAGTACAGTGGTGTGATCTTGGCTCATTGCAGCTCTACCTCCCGGGTTCAAGTGATTTTCCTGCCTTGGCCTCCCAAGTAGCTGGGACCACAGGCACCTGATACCACGCCTGGCTAATTTTTACTAGATATGGGGTTTCACTGCATGGGCCAGGCTGGTCTTGAACTCCCAACCTCAGGTCATCTGCCTGCCTCAGCCTCCCAAAGTGCTGCGATTACAGGCATGAGCCACTGAGCCCAGCCATAATGGTTATTTTAGATATAGACCTCAGGAAAAGGTTCTTTGGAAGAGGTAGCATTTGAGATTGGCTTTGAAATGTGGATAGTATCTTATCATAAAGAGATGGGGCCGAATGGACATTCTAATGTAAGGATTAGCATGGAAATTGTGTTGACTATGGTAGGCAGCTCCATTTGTAAGCAGAAAAGGCTACATAGAAGAAAGAGCAAATGGTAAAGTAGTAAGGGCTTATTGGTCCCATACTGTGAAAAGATGTAAATCTGAGCCTCAGGCATTTGTTCTTAATTTCGTAAGCAATCAGGTAGTCTGTTGAACATTAATAATAAAAATATGCTTTGGAATAAAATAGATATTGTCACTCTCTGGGAAAGAATCTATTACCTCTGAAACTTTGTGGGATGGGGATCTCTCAGTGGGATATCTGAGACACTGCACTGAGTTTGTAGTCATAATAATAAACAGTATCAGTTTCTTTCATCTAACATCAGCTCAAAAAAGCTCCTCGGGATTCACAGTGGCCGCAACAAAAAGCAAAGTGATACAGCCACTGGTGGATGTGAAGTGACAGCAGCAGACACATCATGCTGGCGGGTAGCTCACAGAGACGAGAATGCACAGTTAATCAAAACACCCTGTTGCCTGGAAGACCAAGAGGGAGAGCCATAGAAAATAAACACAGGCAGCCACCTGAGCTCACAAGAGGAGAGACTCTAGGCCATCTTCGAGAAAAGAAAAAAACAAAACCAATAAAAAAATTGCCCCTAATCCCCATGAGTGCCATGCCAAAGCACATTTGTTTACTTGTACATATTTCTGTACATAGATACAAATGTGAAAACATGCAACATTGTATTATAATCATAATAACACATATCACTTTGTGGATAACAAGCCCTTTAAACTACATTTACCTTTTGCTGATTTCAAGAGTTCAGAATTTATGACAATTTGTGTAGAATTTAGAACGCCAGGTATTACTTTAAAGGTCTGTTTGTGGTTGACTTTGGAATTCAAATAAGAATGATAGTGTCTTCACGGATTAAAAAATGCAGTCATATATAATTGTTTACCTATATTTGCTTGTGAGGCTAAACATTTTTTGAGAGACTAAAGAAGAGTTTCAGTAGACGTCACACTTTAGAGATTGAGTGATTTATATTCTCTATGTTATTTTAGGCCACATTGACTATCATATTGGAGGGGAGAGCTGATGTCATATTACAGGCTGAGTAAACCTAGCAGCTCCTTTTCTGATATGGTTAATCAAAAAAGAATCAAGCCTCCAACTGCAGGGCTTCTGAATTCATGATGAATTGAAGGAGAAAAGGAGCAGCAGCAACAGCATATTTGTAAAACCAAGGCTTCGAAGTGACTCAGAACAGCCCACTTAGATAAGTCATGAATCTAAATGGCTAAATTAAAGCAAGACTGTGATTACCAACACAGCTGGTCTCAGGCAAGCTGTGGCACAAGAAGGAAGGCACACGAAGGGGAAGAGCCACAGGTCAGAAGGTCCCCAGAAAATCTCTAGCAAGAGAAGCAAGCTAACCTGAAATCAGCCATGTGCCTTAACTGGAAGTCAGCTGTGACTTTTAGGCCTCTTCTGGAAGTAGATTATAAAGATATTCCCTTTGGTTTTGAAAATGAGTCTTCATTGGTACAGAGAACTTCAGAAAGATGAAAGGTTTTAGGTATAATGCAATGGGGAAACCACTTTCATATTACAATGAAATTGTTACCAGTGTAGATGGGTATCAGATGCTCAGGCTTCATAGCTGGCTATACAGCCAATTACATAAGACATGAGATAATTCTTACCTCCTGAGATAATGGCTACATAGCATAGTTGGAATCTCCTCACTGCTCCCCAGCATCATTTTCATAGGTTGCTTCCCTGATCTCCAGGTCTTACTTCAGTCCATGAAATTTACCATTGACAAGTTCATCTATTATGTCAAATCACTGCCTAAAACTTTCTGTGGGCTCCTGCCTTCTCAAAACCTAAGAATACCTTTTGCAATGAGACACCCCCTCAACACACATAAGATAATTTCTATTTCTTTTTGTATTTATTTATTTTTGAGACAAGAGTCTCACTTTGTCACCCAGGCCAGAATGCAGTGGCACAATCTCGGCTCACTGCAACCTCCCCTTCCCAGGTTCAAGTGATTCTCGTGCCTCTGCCTCCCGAGTAGCTGGGATTACAGGCCTGACTAATTTTTGTATTTTTAGTAGATTTGGGGTTTTGCCATGTTGGCCAGGCTGGTCTCAAACTCCTGGCCTCACATGATCCATCCCCCTAGGCCTCCCAAAGTGCTGGGATTACAGGCATGAGCCATTGCTCTCAGCTGAGAATTTCTGATCTTTTAAACTACTATATTCCAGGGAAAAACCTTTCTTCCAGCCTTCCTTGTTTTAAAACAGTTTCCTAAGCCCCTTTCATCACACACACACACACACACACACACCCGCTTCTCTTTACTCCTGTTTTTCCATCGTTAATAAACATGCTTATCAAAAAACACATGTTCCCCCACCCCTCCTGTTTTTCAATAGTCAAATTGTCACCTTTCAACACCTATATCAAGCCTTACTTTGACATAAAACTCCTCTCTGTCACATAATCTCTTTGACTTCTCCACTCCATCCCCCAAACCATACTTGCCTATTAAGCTTCCAATTTCATATTTCAAGTAATGTGAAAATTGTGAAACTAAAATAGAATTTGAAGTTATGTTGGTGCAGATCAATACACCATATGTTAGTGAAAAGAAAAAATGTTATATTTGTTTCAGTTTCAAAGTCCAGTATATTTGCTACAACTTCCTCCTATGTAGCTCCATCTCAACAAAAGAAGCCTCCAGATTCTGTGGGCCAGGTGGCAAGATGATACACTAAACATTGCCTGGCTCATATTTGATATTATTCTTTTTACTGGTTATAAAGTTTGACTCTCCCTACTTCCTGTCACTTTATTTTTAAAAACTGAAATAGAAAGTTTATCCCCATTTACTTCCTATTGATTGTAAACTTTCAGGAAAAAAAAATCTTAACAAATAAGGAGATATAACTACAATCACGGTTAGACCAAAATAAGTTTATTTTTGTTTAATAGTTCTTGCATTCCCTTATCATGAAATATGCGGAAGTTTAGATATAAATGTATTTTATAGTCTCTTTGCCAAAAACTACAGCTGCTCCCTTCAAACTTAACATTTCCAAAAATTCTGTCATTTGGGGAATATTGATTATTAATAAAATGAGGAAGGTGTGTTGTAGGATTTCTGGTAGTCCTTCATGTTTCCACGAATTTCAACAAGGGTAAAATTTCTAGCAAAAACTGGAAAGTCAGTTTTTATTTTTCCTTTTTGTAAAATGGCAGAAAATATAACTAAAATATTTAGAATATATATAAACAGGAAAATACTAAAATATTTGGTTGTTAAAATGTATTTGATCTAATTTATCTCTGGCAATATAAATGTTACACAGACTATAAGCTCATGAAAGAAGGGATCATGTCTAAGTTGGCTTTCATTTTACTGTAGAGGATAGTGCAGAATCTAGAGCATAGGAAGTGCAAAAAAAGCATTTATTGGATCCATGAATGAATGACTACATGAATAGATGTCTTGTTATCAGCTATTGTGTCATTTCCTCAATATTATCATGCTTAGCTAAAGCATTGTAAGCTAGTCCTAATTTGCCAAGTAATAGCTGAATAAGCATTGGCATGCTATCTAACCACCTTGGGTCTTAGTTTACTAATTTGTAAAATAAGGGGAAGAATAAGGGAAAGTTCTGCCCCGCTTACTTCAAGGGGCAGTTTTGAGGATTGCTTGACAGCATCATGCAAGAACATAAAGTACTAACAACAACAAAAAAGGTGGGGGGGAGCATTTGAACACTAAGAGATATTTGAAAAACATTAAATTTATACCTGAGTTATTGACCTGATTTTTTAAAAAAATTGGCAAGTAGGAAAAAATAGAACATATAACAGGAGGCTTTGGCAAAAGCTTTACTCTTGGGATTTTTGTATGGGTGATATTTTCACAATTGTCAAAGCAGATCATGCAGAATTTAAAGATATAGAACACTTACTTAAGAGAACGTGGCCTAAGGATGTGATACTAATTTTGATTAGCTTTCTGTGTTCCTAAATGGCATGCTAAAGTGGGAGGACCAGTGAAATGGCCTCATTATACAGCTTTGTGTGCTGGCTGTTGCTCATTATAATACTTTCTGGTAACTGATTTGCAAAGTATGCTTTTAATGTTTTGTTTTAAAAATTCGTTTTAGGAAGATTAGGAGCAGAGAACATTTCTTGGAACAACTACTGACAATGTTTAGAGGAGAAAAAAATATCCAATTTTCCTTTGCATGCTGTAAAGGAATGATTTATTGCAAGTAGCATTTTGTTGCCTTAGTGGAGATAACTTTTTTTTAACATTCCAAACTATATGGGAGATATTTCTATTCCATTCTCCCATTTAATATATCATGTTTGGAAAATAATATTATCAAGACTGACTTCATTCATTCAACAAATATTAACTAGTTATTATGTACTAGGCACTATAACTTTTTTCTTAGTATTTTAAACTAATACATGTAATTGTACTCTATTTTCACTGCAGACTTGTGAAAATAATTCGGAAGTCCCCAAGAGAAAGTTTCACACCTTTTTTGCTATTATATTGTCAGAGCTTGGCTCATAGTAGGTGTGGCACACACTAGGTAAACAGGTGCTGAGTAAATTCCCAGACGGACAATAAACAGCATTAGCCTGTAAGCCAGAGTCACAGAACCTAGACAATACGGTGGGTTCTGCTTTCATCTCTGTTCTGCCTTAATTCATTTTCTCACGCACGCTCATGCTATTGCAGCCACTTTTATAATGATCCCCTGCCTCTGATCTCCCTCCTCCTCACTTCATCCTCCACAACGTGACCAGCATGTGACATAAGTGCCATGATTTCACTCCTGTGCTTCAGGTCTTTCAGTGGCTGCCCTCACGAGCAGCATTTCTTCATCTTTTCCCCGAAGTTTTCCTAATGGTGTGTTAGGAAAGACATAAACCCACCGAGGGCAGGCTTCACTGGGTCTCCTCTGAGTAGCCAGTCACAACTATGGCATTTCATTGAAGTCTAATTGTATTTAAAAAGATATATAGGGTCTGCATTCCTCTCTACAAAATACCCAAGCCTGTTTCAAGTTTTCTTTCAAATCATCAAATAAAAGTGACACTCCAGGAAAAGGCACCACCATGTGTATACTGTCAATTTATTATACTCAGGTACATATCTTTGTACCAGGAGCCCACTAGCATCCAGGGGTACATGTATGTCAGCAAAAGAAAAATACCACTTTCTATGTATGTATGCATGTATGTATGTATGTATGTATCTGTCTACCTATCTATCTATTACCTATCTATCTATCTGTCTATCTATCATCTATCTATCTATCTAACAGGGTCTGGCTCTGCTGTCCAGGCTGGAGTTCAGTGACACAATCACTGCTCACTGCAACCTCCATCTCCCAGGCTCAAGCAACCCTCCCACCTCAGCCTCCCAAGTAGATGGAACTACAGGTGCACACCACTATGCCCAACTAATTTCTGTATTTTTTTTTTTTTGTAGAGATGGGGTTTTGCCATGGTGCCCTGGCTGGTCTTGAACTCCTGGGCTCACGTGATGTATCTGACTTGGCCTCCCAAAGTGCAGGAATTACAGGCATGAGCCACTGTGCCCAGGCTCTTTATTAAATTAAATTTATTTATTTATTTATTTCTGAGATGAAGTCTTGCTCTGTTGCACAGACTGGAGTGCAGTGGTGTGATCCTGGCTCACTGCAACCTCCCCCTCCCTGGTTCAAGGGATTGTCCTGCTTCATTAGCTGGAACCACAGGCATGCACCACCATGCCCAGCTAATTTTTGTATTTTTAGTGGAGACAGGGTTTCTCCATGTTGGCCAGGCTGGTCTTAAACTCCTAGGCTCAAGCAATCCACCGTCCTCGGCCTCACAAAGTGATGGGATTACAGGCGTGAGCTACCAGGACTGGCCCTTTTTATTTTTAAATAGATAACATTGTATGTTTTTTTTAATCATGTACAAAATAATATTTTGAAGTACATACATATTGTGGAATAGTTAAATCTAGTTATTGTTACTCAGCAGCTTAGTGTCAGGTGTTTTAAAGATTATGAAATAAAAAATATTTGTAATTAGCATAATCAAAGGAACCTGAAGAAAAGGGAAAATCATATAATTTGAGGACCATTGCTTTAGAAATATTTTGAATTGTGTTTTGATTATTTGAAAGAAAGCTGTTTAATATAATTGCTAGTTAGCATCTTTAAAATACTTTAGAATTTTAAATCAGTCTTTGCTTTTTAGAATACAGACTTCAGTCTTCAGGCTTTAAGTAATTATGTAAAGCAACTAAATATACTTCTTTATTCCTAGATAGTTAATATGATTATTAATTACATCAACCAATGTAAGAATTTGCTTATCACATATAAAAGAAAATTAGATTTGGCACTTAAACCTATCATATGGTAAACAGCTGATGTCTTATTGGTATATTGCAAAGAAGAAATGAATAATTGCAAGGTCTAAAAAATAGTTCACCTTTAAAAATAAGTATCTGAATTATAATATTATGATTGGACAGTACCTCATATAGAAAGCCTCTGGTTTTGACAAGAGAAAAACTGAATGCTTCTAAGTGTATTGAAGTTGTAGTCACTGCAGCCTAAATTTGTCTTTCAGGCAGATAATTGCTTTTCATGCACCTTAGAGGTGAGTATAAACTGAAATTTCAAGTACTACTTCTGGGTAATGTTCATTCCCTGAAAAAGGAAACCAATAAGAGCTTGTTTCAAAATTCCACATATCAATTTTATAGTGTTAGAATGCCTTTGACACAAAACAAAATATTTGAGTAGTAATTCATCTTTTTATATTGGATCTTCAGTTAAAAGACATATTTTTATGTATTGAGGAAAATTCCATCACCCAAAGGAATTTGTTCTTGACTCATCTTTATGGATTGGATTGGAATTCCAAAAATCCATCTAGGTGAAAATACGTTGTCCAGATTTTCCTAGCTATCACATACTAAGAGACAAATGAATTTGATAATTAACCATGGAAATTACCTATTTAGCAGCTAAAATAATCTTGTGTGGACTGTGGTTTTGAGAAAAGAAAAATTCTGGCCGGAACCACGTTTATTACTTAAAAATGACTTTCAAATTCTTCCAAAACACATGTTCAGACAAGCACAATAACGACCTCTCTTCTTGGTTTAGTAAAAACACACAAAAACTTAGCAAGGATGGAGCATTCACTTTGAGAACAGGTGCCATGTGTAAAACCCCTGTTTGGTAACTCTTTCATCCCTCAAACTCCCTCCTCCCCTCACCTCACCCCACCTTCTGAATATGTGATACATTTTCCTCCATGTACTAAGTAGATACTTATTGATTGCTGTGATTGATAAGACAAGCCATACCCTTAAAAACATAACTTCTTGCAGTTTGATTGAACTCTTGAGATTGAAACAAAGGAAGAGGAGGACTGTGCTCATATTAATGAGTTGCTTGAAAGTTATAGTGGATGATACAATTTCTGATGAAATGTTAGACTGGATGAAAATATATTTAGGTATTTACATATTCAGTATGGCCCTTCTCAGCTCTGTAATCAAGGTCTACTTCTATAGGATGACTTTAGAACTAGATATTAGTTATGCTATGAATTCATGAGATTCATTTTTGACAAGGTAGAGTTTATATTATTAAACAGCACTTGGCTCTTCTAGCTATTACTTTTTGGAGATGAAACCGATGCACATGAATTATAGAATGGATTTTAGGGTCAGTTCCTAGCTTGGCGTCAAAATAACAGTAACATTTGTTCATTTGTTAAGTCAACTTGCTGACAAGTATTGACTCTGACTTTTGGCCATTTCCTAAAATTGCATTCATCCAAGAAATATATAAATTTGTCACCGATGATATTCAAATAAACTTTCCTTAGATCTTTTCTGAATAGGAACCCTAAAACTGTGAGTAACAATGTGCATTTGTTAGAAATATAGAATAACCAGAAGTTAAATTAAAATGGGACTTTGAAGATAATATAATTCTAGCTGATATTTCACTGATGGGAAAAGTGAGGCCAAAATGATTCATCTAGGGCCAGATCATCTTGGTACTAAACCAGATGTTCATGATATTTGGGCTCATTGTCCTCTGCCATACTGCCTTGAAAATTAGATATATGTTATTTACATATTTGAAAACGTGAGCCACTTCATTTTACATTGATACACTGTATATTATTTCTTAAAAGCAGAAGTATTTACAATTCTTTTAATGTAACTTTTGTTTCTACTTTGTTTTTCTTTCCCTGAAAGGAAACAAACACAATTGTGCTTTGCAGCATATGATTGGAGAGGATTGACTTCAATCCCAGCTTTTCGAATAGAGGCAAGTTAGTGGCTTTCCTGGTCAGCGTATTGGTGAGGAGGATTTGCTTTTCTTTTCTTTGTTTTAAATTATACTTAAAGTTCTGGGGTATATGTGCAGAACACGCAGATTTGATACATAGGTATACATGTGCCATGGTGGTTTGCTGCATCCATCACCCAGTTATCTACATAAGGTATTTCTCCTAATGCTATCCCTCCCCTATCCCCCAACTCCCTGCGGACTGTCCCTTCCTTAGCCCCTCACCCCGCTACAGGCCCCAGTGCATGATGTTCCCCTGGTGAGGAGGATTTTCTAAGTAGCAGTGTGCTATCTGCTTTATTATAATCAGAAGCTAATCAAAGACAATTTGTTCTGTAGCTATTTTTAAAATGTGACTTGTTGCACAAATTGTGTTTAAAAATAGAGTTGAAAAAAGTTTGGAAACATCAATAGAAAAAGAAGTTTTTCTGGAAAAGAAAAATGGTAAAAATGCAAGAATGCAGTAGTTTTATATACAGGATAGATGACGTAGTAGGCTTATTCACTTTTAATATTTCTTGGATTTTGTTATTTAAATATTTTATGGCTTGATATAATTCAAGTATAATCAAAATTAAATATTTTACATCATTATGAAAGTTTTCTTTAAATGGTCATGATGCAGTAAATTTAGATATTTTGTTTAATTTAAAAAATTAATTTTGGAATAATTATATTACTCACTCAGAAACAAACCAAAACTGCTGAGCAGAAAATTTCATTATTCATTTTCAGGTGACTTTTTATACTCTGAGATGAAAGGTAGGTAGTATGTTCTTCCCTGAGACTGCTTCAGTTCACTGGAAGTGTCACTGCTGGCTGGTAGGAAATAATGGGTTTGACTTTAAGTAGTAACATCCTATAGATGGTTAAAAATATTTGTTGATAGAATGTTAAGTGATGCATTTCCTGGTGGAGACTCATTTTATAGAATAACATTGGGCAAAAGTATTCTTAAACTAAGGAGTTATTATTTTTACATTAGAGTTAAAAATGGAGAACTTGTTAAACATTCTATAAATAGTAAATGTAGAACTCAAATCAATATTTTCCTTACTTTCCTATATAACTTACAAGCATGAAACATGAGGGACAGCTTTGAAATGTAAAGAAATGTTAATTTGCTCAATGCGAACATATCACTTAGATAGCTTATTATATATATTTTGATATGTGCTTTCCATAAGTACGCCAGCTTCTCATTTTTATCCTACAGTAATCTGACTGGAAAAACAGATACATGCTCCTAAATTGTATACTGAATTCTAATGAGAAAAAGTTTCAGTCAAAAGTTTTGATTATAGCAATCAGTCACTAAGAAAGTTCAGAAAACTTATTAAAAAATCTTCAATATTTTTAAATTATAGTGGCCATAGGGAACGCTCATACGAACACTGTGAAATCAGGGGGGAAAAAAAGCCTTAGTTATATTGTGAAAGCAAATTTCTATGTATATTCAATTGCAGAATTATTATGAAATGTGGAAAAACAAAAGGATTTGTATCTGCAACAAAAACTGTTTTAAGTTATTTGCTATAAAATTATTTTAAAAAGTCCTATGATGGCATAATGCCTGATGCCTAGAGTAAAACAGAGTATTATTACGCTTATTATTGCTTGCTGTTTTATTTTGTATTTGAAATTATAAACCAAAGCACTGGCAATGACACAATTAATACCTGATCAATGGAACTCTTCATCTGGTAACAAGTCTTGGCTTGTTCTGCCTTACCACAATAACAATTAAATTAAAGACAAGTGAAAATATGAATAACAAAACTGGAGTAATATCTGGCACAAGGCCACTGATGAGAAGGATTCCATATAAAGAAAGCATGCTTGAAATCAGAGGCTAAAATAAATTTCTGCATTGAAGCTCAAAGTAAAGAGGAGTATAGAATTTGTCACTCTATATTTACCTAGTTTCTGCAGACAAACATTTATTATCAAAGTTTTTACGTTACATAATGACACACCCAAATTACTGAAAAATAGTTATCAAATGTTATAGCTAATCTAATTTCATTTCATTGTTGCAGAGACTGTTTGAAATACAACCATCCAGAAATAAACACTGAGTTTCTATCTGGTGACAGATAGATGACAAAGGTACATCTCTCACATCTCCAACTGTAGGGATTGTAATTGAATCAGGATCTAGCTGTTGCACTCTGAAATCCACGTTGGCATTTACATAAGGCCATGCTCGCCTGGGACTTCTCCTAGCCAATGACTGAGCACATCTTGCAATATTAAACCAGGCTTGCTTTTGGGAAACATTGGCCCCCCTTGACAGGGAACTCTGGCTGGGAGACTCATCAACAGTCTTGCCAAACTTTCCTTAGAACTCATTTGCAGTCTAAGACGTTTCTACTCCTTCCTTCACCTCCTCTCCCGTCTCCTCCCCTGCCCTCCCCTCTCTTTTCCTCTCTTCTTCACTTAGGGTTAGGCTTGTATTTCAGGCTGATCGTTCCCCTGGTCTTCCCCAGCTACCTGCTCACCTTATCTTATTGGTGATTCACCTAATACATTTGTTGTATGTTTAATATAACTTTGCTGTATGTTACTTGGAAGATGCATGCTAACACGTATCCTTATCTAAATGATTCCTTTGACTGCAACAATTTTCCAGGTGTAGTTCTTGGATATTTCACCTAACTGAACTAGCTTACATTTCTGTAACATATATTTGCAATATTGTTTAAAAAATGCAAGTTAATATCCATAGTTATTAATTTAAGACTTTTAAAAACATTGACACAGATGTTCTTTGAAAACTCTTACAGATTGCCACAAACCTTACACATTTTTAGTACTGTTTTATTCTGAAAGCATGTGTTCATACATTTCCATATGCTGGTTTCTCACCATGGAATAATCTCCTATTTCTTTCTCTTGTAAATGCCTATATTTTTCTATATCCAATTCCACCTTCAGCATAAGTTAGTTTGTTCAGCTGATATTTCAATATACTATAATGATAATACTAAAACACAGTAGTTTTTATGAGAAAAGATAAGGATGTATTCATTTGTAAATATAGTGATTTGCTTATGTAAATTCAAAACAAAATTTGCTAAATTCAAAAACGGAAAAAATAGCTGTGTAAAAGGCAAGGCAATTTTGGGGTACAGGAAAAATTCTTATTAAAATTTTAGAAAAGGGATAAATCTATGAATATAAACAAGTGGATATAATGTGAATGACAGTAGAAAGTTAACATTGTCCCTATTCTTAGAATGAGATGCTTGTCACTGAGTCTTTGTCTCTCCCACCTTGATGTTAGCTTTTTTTTTTTTTTTTTTTTTTAGATGGGGTCTTCCTCTGTTGCCCAGGCTAGAGTGCAGTGGCACTATCTTGGCTTACTGCAACCTCCAACTCCCAGGTTCAAGCGATTCTCCCACCGTAGCCTCCCAAGTAGCTCGGACTATAGGTATGCACCATCACGTCTGGCTAATTTTTTATATTTTTAATAGAGACGGGGTTTCACCACGTTGACCAGGCTGGTCTTGAACTCCTAACCTTAAGTGATCCATTGCCTCAGGCTCCTAAAGTGCTGGGATTACAGGCATGAGCCGCCACACCTGGCTGATGTTAGCTTTTAACTCAATTGCTGCATTAGTCTGTTCTCATGCTTCTGTGAAGAAATACTGGGTATGAGACAGGGTAATTAAAAAAAAGAGTTTTAACTGACTCCCAGTTTCATGTGTCTGGGGAGGCCTCAGGAAACTTACAATCATGACGGAAGGGAAAGCAAACACATCCTTCTTTACAAGGTGGCAGAAAGGAGAAGTGCCAGCAAGGGAAATGCCAACACTTATAAAACCTTGGGATCTTGTGAAAACACACTCACTATCATGAGAACAGCATGAGGGTCACTGCCCTCATGATCCAATCACGTCTCACCAGGTCCCTCCCATGACGCCTGAGGATTATGGAAACTGCAATTCAAGGTGAGATTTGGGTGGGACACAGCCAAACCATATCAGTTGCCCATTTTTTAATTTTAAGAACTTACTTTAAACTCAAGATGCTTATCAACAAACAACTTTCCCCCTCATCTCTTCATCCAACCAAAAACTTTCTTTTAATTCATGACATTGATCAGGTAGGCTTAAAATTTCATGGTCACCTCTGACCCCTTCCTCTGTGATTTCTTATCTTCAGAAAATTACCTGTGAATTCTTCTGAAATACATTGCAATCTATTGCTTCTTTTCTGTTATCGCATCCCCTACACTGATTGAGGACCATACAGCCTGGTATTCTACCAGACTATTTCTTCTATTCTAATACCTTAACATTTCATATACCTGCAATATTAAAATTCTCCAAAGTATGTTTTGAATTGTGTGCCCTTCATGCCAAAATTTTTCAATGGCTCTTCCTTCCTCGTTGATTAAAACCTAAACCTCTTAGACTGGCATTTACATTTCTAAAATCTGGCTCCAAACTGCCCCTCCAAATTTATCTCCCTCTTAAAAATATTGTGTGACCCTTTGGTTATGAAAAGCTAAAAGGTATAAAAGATAGCTAGGGAGCTGGTTACAAGTTGAAACTTCTGGTCTTACAACTCCAGAGATTCTGGAACAAAAGTCTGAGGTATTAGTAGGTCCAATCAATAAGCATTCCAAAAGTTTGAAGTTTAGTAGGTCCAATCAATAAGCCATTTAACTCTATTTCATACACAGAGATACAAAGCCACACACAGAAAGTCATTGACTCTGCCATTTGTGTGTATTTTCCAAGTGACTCTGACGCAGGTGATCTTCATATTATGGTAGGAGAAACACATTTTGCTAAAACTGAATAGTTTTTCTTGGTGAGCACTACTTTTCTTTTCTGTCTCTTTAGATGAGTCTATATTATCCTGTCTTCAAGACAAACTATTTTCATCTATCTATTTTTTCATTCATTCATTCAAGCCTACTCTGAGTCACGCTGAAAATAACTGCCCCATTCAGCTTTCCATAAAACAAACGTTCCTATTTTCTTTTCATAAATATTTGCCTAAGCAGTTGAAACAAATATTTTACACCTGGTGATATTCATTTGTTGTTATTTAGTCATGGTTTATGTGCAACCATGAAGAAAGGGCTCATGAAACTGCTTTTGGCAAATCTTTCAGCTACCTAGAATATTCGTGTGGTTCCCACATGCAGACTTTTAGATGAGTTTGGAAGCTAAAACAATTTTAATGTAAAGTTGCCTTACATGGTTTGCAAAACATCTTGAAATTTTAAAATTCTACTTTATTATCAAATGTGTATAGGAAGGGGTCATTCAAGAATTGAAACATTGTACGTGGGTATGAGTAGCAAGGTCCCTTAACCATGCTCTGGAATAGCCTATTAAAATATTTGGTAACAAATGTTGTTGGAATGCTTGTTGATTGGACCTACTAAAGTAAAATATTTGTTAAAAATGGTTAATTAGCAAGTACTCTAAAGAGAAGAAGCCATCTGTGAGCCTGGATGCTCACTTCTGCCTTTGTAATTTCTGCAGTTTGAAGAACATCTGGAGTAGCCTGACAGTTATTATTTGAAACATTCTTCAGATAATACATCCATATTCCTAGTATGCTTCCTGAACCTCTCTTCTAACCTAAAACATCATCATCTTCCCCAAAACCTGAGCTAGCTCAAAAAAACAATTTTCTTTCTGATATACTCATTTGGCATCTGGTATCTATCTGAATGCACATGTGGCGAACGTGCATCAGCAATCCAAGAAAGCAGTAAAAACTTATCCACAAAGATGATTTCCTTGTTTGACTTTCTCCCTATATCAAGGTGTAAATCAAGTGTTGCTCCAGAATGATTAGTTTCTGCAATAATGATGGAAATAAAGTTTCTGTGTGTGGTTTTGTGTGTGTCTGTGCATGCAATAGAGTTAAATGGCTTGAGAGTACATAAAAATAAAATAGTAAATGGGGAAATAACGTATAACAATATTATGACATTTTCCTTCCAAATTCTTCATTTAGCAATATTTAAATTATAACCCAGTAGTTTGAACTGTAAATTGTTAGATCAATATGAAAGTAGATAAAAATTAAAAAAAATCAATTTTTGTAATGACACAGGTTTCCTCCTCTGTCTTTGCTTAGCATCATTAAATGGTGTAAGATATCGATTCTGCTTTAAAAATAACAGCTCTACAGACAGTTTCCTAGAGTTGAGATCACCGATCATTTTAATTTTCTTTAAAGCTGATTTTGCAATCAGTGCTCACTACACAAAGATGATGTTCCAAGAACCAAATGAAATTGCGCTGTTTCTAACTTGCTACATTTTTCATCCTCCTCCTTAAACACAATCATGCAAGTATTTAAGTGAAAAAGAGGAATGATGACTTAAATGTTTGAGGATGACTCATAGTCTTGAGGGGCTATACTAGATCTAAAATTTTTCATTTGAAGTTTTCAAATGGAACAATCCCTTCCTGTAGTTAATAAATCACTAGACATACTATGCATTTGTCACTTGACATCAGAGTTTTTACATTGAATTTACATTTCAGTTTAAGGTTTGCCTTTGTCATCTTAAAATGTATCCTATTACAGAGAAAGAACCCAGGATAAGGTGCCTCTTCATTTAATAATCAGTCTTTCCTCAAGCTTACAGACACTGTAAGCCCTGAGAGCACTGCCAAATGTCTACTTCTTATGGAGAACCCTTTTTCAGCACTGAGTTTTTCTCCATTTGGCATGTTTCTGTAATATGCTCCCTTTTCAAAATTAAGACCTCCCACATTACAAATTTTTTTTTTCTCGGAAGATGAGACTATTAGATAATATTCCTGTCTGTGAAACTACTAGGAACTCCAAAGAATCACTGGAAAACTAGCCACAAGTAAGGAGGTCAGGGTATGGTGAAACGAAACAAGGTGAGTCGTACACAATTGAGCCTAACTGCTTGTGCTATAGGACATACATGAGTCTTCTGATAACATATGTCCAGCCAATTGCTCCTGGTCTGACAATAGTGTGGATTGGCAATATACCCTGGGATTGCTTTGTAATGCCTCCTTCCCCTAATTAAGACTGGTCCTACCCTTAATGCTCACTTTTAAGTTCTAGCAAAAGGTATATAAAGTAATTTTTCCCCACATACTGCATAACATTTAAAAAATTTAGTTCCTTGAAACATGCTATTGAGCTGTTTCTCTACATGTTAATAGATTAAGGAGTATGGTAGTTGTGACAATTCTTTTTTTTAAAAAAAGGAATGAATTTCAGAGCATAAAACGATTTTATTCTCATAAGTTTTACTTATAGTTCAGCATTAAACATAATTTGAATCAATATAAAAAAGAGACCTGGTTATTATAGATGTGCCTTTTAAAAACCTTATGCAGTATAGTCTATTATATCTGGCTCACCAGTGGTGGTGATATGAGGTGTTTCACTTAATAACAAAAATAATATTAATAGGAAAATGAGACTCTATAAAGAAAGCCTGTTGGCAAAAATGTACAATAGCTTATGTTTGAAAGGAAGAAAATACACTAAGCCCCTTATTGTCTCACTATCATGTAATTCTTTAGATAGGGACCACTTAATGGGAGCATTTCATAATGACAGTATTTAGTATTTTAATGAATTACAAATAGTCCAAGATAATTCCTACTTCATTCCAAATTTTATTTTGTACTTAAAAAACACTATAGTAGAATATATGTGTGTACATATCTATTTATCTATCTATATATATATAGATATGATAGGAGATATATGTGTATATATATACTACAAAACTATAGTAGAATATATGTGTGTGCATATATGTGATAGGAGATCTATGTATATATAAATAAAATATATGTATATTGCATACATGCATGTAATACATAATAAAGCACAGCCTGTACTCATATGCTGAGCATATATTTGTTATATGCATATTAAAAATTCGCATAAAGTGACATATTACAAAAAGGAAAAATTAATGGATGAAGGAGAATTGTCTGAAGTAGCAAAAAAATAAGACTCCCTTCAATGGTGAAAAACATCTCTATTTCATTGTTCAAAGTGTCTTACCTATGTGGGTAGTACATAATTTCATATTCAACCAAAATTGATTTCTTTCTTTCTTTCCTTCCTTCCTTCATTCCTCCCTCCCTCCTTCCCTCTTGTCCTTCCTTCTTCCGTTCTTTCTTTTTTTCTTCCTTTCTCCCTCCCCCCTTTCTTTCTTCCTTTCTTCTCTCTTTTTTCCTCTCACTTCTTTCCTTCCTTCTCTCTCTCTTTCTTTGTCTCTTTCTTTTTCTTCCTTTTTTTTTCTTTCTTTTTTTCAGTAATTTTTATTGAGGTCTCACAGTTCAAAATAAGATTTTTATTAAATTGTTTTTACTCAATTCTTTTAAATTAAAATGCATTATTTGTTCACTTTACAATATCTAGAAAGTACTCAGACATTCCTCCTTTTTGTTTTCGGTAATTATAAACTCCTTGCTATTTGTGGTGCACTCTGCTAAGTTGTATGAATTTTTAAAAAGTTAAAAAGACACAATTCCTACGGTAATAATCATATAGTACTAGTGGTGAAGAGGGACAGGCAGTGAGGTATTTAGAAGTCTGTGAAGCAAGGGCCAGTACAAGAGGGGCACTGACCTGCCCTGGAGGTTGAGGAAGAGGTCCTGGAGAAGGGTGAACTCTGCAATGTCTGAAACCAGGGGGTCTATTGATTTTTCCCATAGTGTAATATATTAAAACAACATAGTTACATAAATTTATCTCTGCATATTTGCATTATTTTAATAAATGTAGTTTTTATTTTTAAAAATCCCCCTTTCTTGGCAATTCTTTCTGAAATATGTTTCCTCTCTGCTGCCTGATTCCCTAAAAGGCATTATAGTCTCCGCATGCAAATCTCATAGGATCTATACTAAAAGGTCCACTTTTTGGGAGAAACAGGGTTAGAAAGGTAAGTTCCAGTCTGGAGAACAATGCTATTGGGAGAAAATAATCACAAAAATCCTTTTCATATTATCTTTACTTCTATTTTCTAAGTTCAGGAAAAAGTGCTCATTTCTGGCTATTTTCTACATTTTATTTTCTAAGTTTCTATTTTCTATTTTTCCCTCGGAATGTGGCTAAGGCATTTTGGCAACAGCGTAACTTTTGTGTCACAGAGATGAAGAGGGAACAACAGTAGCAGGGTCGCATTTGAAAACAAAGAGCAGGGCATATACTACTATTGTCTAAGTTCTGAAGATGATCATGCCTGTTTTTTATCTAAAACCTCAGTCCATTGACTACCATTTATTACATCAAGGCAGGAACTAACAAGTGATTTGAGGACACTCCTTTAAGAATGAAACAAACAGGAACATACTATCAAACATCAAAGGCACAGGGCTAAAATGAATGAATGAGATGCCTTTTTGCCAGCTCAGAACTTTCTGCTTCTTTATTGATGTGCCAAATGAAACATTTTGATGGCTAGTATTAAAGATTTAGGGACCCCCTACCTTATAAAAAAAGGTGCATATTTCGTTGCACACGTTTTCTAAAATGTTTTTGGTTTGAATTGAGCTTCTAAAACTATTGTATAATTTGCCTCAATTACTGATATATTTCTAATATAAAACTAATAATAATTCAATCTGATAAATTTACTGTATGTAAGTACATACATAAAATGACAATTATAATAGCAGCTTAGCCTTCTAAAACAATAGACCAAAACCTGTTTGAAATGCTTTTCATAAACTCAGTTAATCCTTACAAGGAAGCTATAAGGTAAAATCAATTATAATCTTTTTTTACAGAAGAAAGAACCAAAGCATAGAGAAGTTAGGTAACTTACTGAAGATCACACAGCCAGTAAATGGCACAGTCAGAATTCAAACATACTCAGCCTGGCTCCAAAGCTGGCATTCCTAGAAACCGTGTTGCTACCTCTCAACGTGTATACACGTTGCTCTTTGTTTTTAAATTCCAGCCTGCTGCTGCTGTTCCCCCTTCATCTCTCTGTGTGACTCAGAGTTTCCACAATTAAAAATCTTACTCACGCTTCCTGCAAAAATTAGTACATTAGCTGTAGCTTTTACTTGTGTGTCATTGATGAAGGCAATACCTGTAAGACCCCTGTTCTTTTGAGTACTTTTTCTCCAACTAAGCCATCCAATTAAATCGGTTGCTATGCTTACCTGGCAGGGGAACAGAAAGCACTGCTGTTCCCCCAGCAGTGCACAGTGTGTTATCTTCTTTGAAGCCTTGCTCTCCTGTGCATTTCCTTTGCCCTTCCCACCTGAAGTTTCTCCTGTAGCAGCTATTTGAGGGTCTTGTTATCAGCCACTCCGCTCCTTTGTCTATGCCAGAAAAAAAAAGTAGAGTAGCAGGCAGCTGTGCCCTCAATCATAGCGGAGTGCTTACATCATGGGATTGGTCTTCTAAATTGGGTGAGATGACACAGGTCTTCAGGTTAGCAGTGAACTTTGTGTCGTGTCGATGCTGCAGCCTGTTTCCAAGACTCCCCAGATGCATGTGATAGTTCTTGTTATGCTTCTCCAGCACAGGGATGCTCAACACCATGGTGTCAATTGTCAAGTTTGTTATGAGTAATTTTTTGCCAATCATATAACTCAATAAAAATTGTGAAAATTATTTTTAGATATTAAACAAGATTCCCACAGCATTCTGATAATTTTCTTAGGCAGAAAATTAAAAGTATATAAAGTAATTCTAGTTAGTTGACCAGGGACTGTGTTTAACATTGCATCTGCCAGTGAGAACATGCTGTCATGTGTGTCAGAGTAGAAAAAAGGTGAAGTGCTTCTCCATTTGTTGGCCAATGAATGGGGTGAAGCTGGTTCCACCTTAAGGCCCTAGAGTACCAGAAATGGCTTCCAAGCAACTGGATTAAGTGGGATCCACCCCAAAGCCTGTGATATAATTTACTGTGCCTAAGTTTTTGCATGATATAGAGTTAACTACTGTCATAAACAAAAGCTAAAAGAGCACGGAAGATAATATTTACATAGATATGTGCTGTCTGATATTTAATGATGATGTTTACTTCTATTTTGCCCAAGAAAATTATGTGTTGCATGCTGAATGCCTCTCATACACACTGGGGTGCATCTGATCTACAAACCTATCCTGGCTCTGCAACTCAGCCACGGGCAATTTTGTAAAATCTTTTCAATATGTTTATGCACAACTGGAATCTTCTTTTTTATTTTTTAATAATCTTTGAATTGATAGAATTGCTTTTACACCATTTACACATTCATAATTATGCTTTCTGAAAATATATTGAACGAAAAGGGACATCATAGGCAACTCAACTTCACCCGTTTGGTCATACAAAGTTAGTCAATTCCAACTGAATAATAATTTTGGTTATAGAATAGGGGCGTTGGATTACTCTAAAATGGCATTCTTCTTCAGGAGTTAAAGATTGTAGTGTGCTGTCAAACCTATACCATTATTTTTCTTTAGAAGACAAAGGAAATGTAAAAAGTATGATAATAAATTCAAAAAAGTCCCCATAGAAATGTAAAATGCATCATTGCAATTTTTCCTCCTACTGAAACAATAATAGCTTCAATGGGCCATTATCATCCGAAGCAAGGCGAATGAGACACTACCTGTCAATGAGTGTTTAGGGATTAGTTAATACATAGGCTACGCCATTGAAGCAATACATTATAACATCTCTTTCATGATGATAACTGTCTGATGTATAAATGTTTACTTAGGGAATCACTGATGCATGTTTCATTACAATGTTAGCAGCTTTTGACATTGTGTCACTGTGTGGTTGATGACTTCTTAATCTCTGTACTCACTTTGACTTTTCAAGCCTGGATTACCGACCCCATAAATTGTTACGGCTATTTCTAAACTGTTTTAGTATGCTGTATGAAATTGACTTTTGAGTTAATCATGTATAATAGGCTCTAGCAATCATGGATGTGAGCCATTCCAAGGTTTCTGGAGTTGTGGAGTGAATCACTATGCAATTTCGATACCTGCTTTATGTAAACATACATGTAATTAATTACTATAACGCAGTATGGCTAATTTTAATATGTAATATGGCCTGCCTATATAGAAAATATTATGGCATCATATAAAATAAATATTTACTCATAAATACAGAAAAATATGCAAGGATTGTAAGTAGATGTCAATGCCACTTCCAACTCTGATCTATTGGTACTAGAATCCTAATGCACCATGTTATGAGTAATTCAGAAGGTGGTACTCCCTCAAAGGAGACAGATCAATGATGGATTAGAAAGGCTGATACAGCTGCAGGAAAGGGGGGTGTGTGTGTGTGTGTATGTGTGTGTGGTGGAGGGGATGGCAGCACACAAACATTTCCTAACTTGCATTGGAATTTATTTGCAAAAAAGTCACATATTATTTGTTTACTATCTCTGTTTATCAAATATATACAGTATAACTTAGAACAGATAATTTGTTCACTCATAAAACGATACCACATTACGTCAGCATAGACTTAGATTAGGAGTTGAAGGGAGCCAGTAGAACTGGATTTGTCTCTCCCCAAATCTGCTCCTGGATTATAATAATCATGAACATTTTCTACTCTGTAAGGAGCGAATGCTGCTAGAGTCTTTCTTTGGTGGCCTTGGGATATAATATTTGCAGAAATCATATCCAGAGAAATGTAAAACAAATAAAATGATGGTACTATGATGGAGGATGAGTTTTCAGGTATTTTGTACTAGAATCCTGTACTAAGTACTTTTCCTAAACTGGCCATTATTTAATCATATCGAAATTCCTTCAGGATAGGTATATTACCAGTCTTTTACAATAATAGTAATACTTAGGGTAAGTCTAAGAAAGGTAAAGTCAGTTGCGCAACATTGCACAGTGAGTGAGTTAGCTACAATTTGAACCCAGAACATCAAGCTAACTCCAAACTGTGCTCTTTCCACTTTACTCTAATTGATTATGGAATCTAAGTAGTCTCAGGATATTTAATCCTCATTAGACTGTATTTTAAACTGAAACTTTAATTTGGCTTTAAGGAGTGAAGACCTGGAATGATTCCATAAGAACGATATCCTTTTCAAACCTCTCCTATGTAGCAGAAACTCCAGGACAGGGAAGTTTGGGATAAAATATCTGATTTCCCTTGCCATCTTTCTAAGTGTTGCAGCTCCTTGGAGGGATTCTTGGCAGTTATTCTGGGCCTTAGCTCTTGGGATTAGTTTATTTACAATTCAAAAGAGAGTGCTTTTATGTATTTATTTTTGTGTGCTTAGGGATTTCTATTACAAATGAAAAGCAGGACTTTTAGCTTCAGGCAAACTTTATGGAGTAGCTGAAATAAAATCACCAATGACCTGATCTGTCTCCTTCTCTCTGTTACATGATGTAAACGTAATCTTCAGGTGCCAAATGAGGGCCTCCCCATCCCTGCCATATGCAGCCCCTCATAAGCCCCCTCACATTCTCATACCACATCATCTAGGGAAGGAAATTCTCTCTTCTAGTAGAAGAGAAAAACAACTCTTTTCTATCCCAGAAACACATTTCCTTTGGCTCCTACTGGATTATCTACCCTAAACCAATCACTGTAATCACAGTTGACAGATAACCAGTGATATATGGATTCTCCAGTGACAGAAAGAAACATCTTAATTTTGTAACTAAGTGGTTTATGTGGACGTGCACATAGACAGTTTGTGGTTTAAATCATCTTCATTGTAACTGACTTGGACCATAATGCTAGCTAAATGTTTTTCATTTTGCAAATACCAAAAAAGGTGCCTCTTGAGCCTTCTAAAACACAGTATATCTGCTAGTTTGGTGCTTAGAGCTAAGCTTTCTCCTAATTAGTAGGCCTAATTTTATTGTCTAAATACAGCCATGTGTAGCTTAACAATGGGGATATGTCTGAGAAATGTGTCTGTAACCGATACTGTCACTATGCGAACATTGTAGAATGTACTTACACAAACCTAGATAGTATAGCCTACTATACCCATATGCTATATGGTATAGCCAGCCTATTGCCCCAAGGCTACAAACTTATACAATATGTTACTGTACTGGATACTCTAGTCAACTACAACACAATGTTAAGTATTTGTATATCTAAACATAGAAAAGATACAGTAAAAATATGATGTTACTATGAGACTATTGTTGTAAATGTAGTTGGTTTATTGAACCCCTGTTATATGGTATATGACTGTATATTCATTAAACATAATTCTTTTCCTCATTCCACTCTCAGTATTCTATCTGGAAACAAATCTTTGAAGGAATAAAAACTTTTTACTAACAACACGATTTTTAAATAAATGATGGAGGATTATATAAAACAAATTTAAAACATGACATGCTAGCAGCAAATTTGATTTTCAGAGGTCCAGATCCAAGTCATATCATTGTGCTTAGTTAAAACTTTGTCTCAAATGGAAAAAGTCTGAGATTTTTTTCTAAAACTATTTAGTATGACTTTTGTTTTGCTTTATTTAAATATATTTGAAAGGAACAGATCATCATAGAGAGACCAATTATCATCTCTACCACCTGCTCACTCAAGAATAATTTAAATCAGGCCAATTCTGCAAGGCCTATGTTTTGTATTTTTTTTCAGATAGGTACACGCTGAGCTGTAATGCTCCAGAAAGTGTAATTTAGGTTCCAAAATTAAAAAACTCAACTGAAATTGGAAAATTGTAAAAAAAAAAAGAAAAAAGAAAAAAGAAAAAGAAAAAAAAAGATTCTATGAATGTAATAGTTTCTTTGATCTAATAATTTCTGGATAATTTATTGACATTTATTAATAAAACCTAGTTAAGGAGGCAACAGTCATTATTCAATTCATTTAACTTAGTGGCAAAAAAGTATAGCTTAAACATCTAACCTTACAGAGAAAAAAGTATACGTGAAGAATCATTGGTATGTGATCTTTGTTCTAATTATCAAATTAAACTGTTTTTTTTTAAGTGAAATGTCTTTTCATAACCTTCAAACACTAATAATGAATTTAACTAGAAAGAGAAAAAAATTTACCTGTACAAGATTTATATGGAGGACAATAAAACGTTTTAAGCCTTTAGTTCCCTAGGAAACTTTAATTGTATTATTATGTATAAGCTTTAAATATTTTTCTGCATCAAATGTGTCTTCACTTGCTCACTCAAACTTTGGAAGGTTACTTACTATCCTCTATCTCAGGGGTTGGTAAACTATGAGCTATGGATTATTCACCTACTTTTTAAAAAACAATGATGTTATTGGAACATGGCCATGCTTATTGGTTTACATTGTCTATGGCAGAAATCAGTAGTTGTGACAGAGAATGTCTGGCCCACAAGCCTAAAATATTTACTATCATATCCATTAAGGAAACTTTACAGACCTCGATCTAATTTCCCTCCAACAACTTAATATAGAGAAAGCACTTTCTTTGGCAAGCTTTTATTATGAACTTCTCTGATATTTCAATTGGAGTAGTATTGTCTTAGGGTACTTAGCTAACTGTCAAAATGTGCTAAAATAAACGTCCTCAAAATATCTTTATAGAAAATGCATGAGATCTGAAAGAGAAACAATAGCACCAGTTTCTTCTTTCATATTGGTCCTTTTTTATATTTTCAAAACATATTTGACCATTGGGGGTTCTAAGTTCTAACAATGTGTAAACTGGGAGAGCTGGAAGTGACACTGGAGCTGCCTTGTTACTTCATGTGCCAGGTTCCTTTCTGATGATCTCCAGAACCTGGCATGTGAAGTAACAAAACTGAAACTTCATATTTAAGCAGAAACGACTCAAACAACTGAACCCTGAAAGCATGGCTTGATGAAAGACACTCCATGTTTCATTTATTCCCCTTTTTTTTCCTGAAAAAAAAAGTGTGCCCTGGTTTGTAATGAAATCGATATACAGATGAAGAACAGTAGATTAAAACTAGGAGACCTAATTTCTGGTCCTGGCTCTGTCCCTAATATTTAAATTATTAGGGTGTCAGAGTTTTTCTTACATTAATAAAATGTAGTGATTTTTGAAGTTAGGGTTTTTGATTTTGGTTTGCTGCACTGTGTTCCACAAAGATCATCATGTGTCTCATTAGCTCAGAGGTTATGAGTCTGTTTGGGAGGGGAATGAGGGAGGGGGCCCAGCCTCCAAAATCCTAATTTTGCTTGTTTGATAATTCCACTGGTGTTGGATATGTTTTATTTGGGGGAGGGGTTAATCCAGTTTCAATAAAATTCTAAAGTTATTGGTTATGTATTTCAAAGTCCATTTTGGAAAATTTTATTTTTAGTTAGCATGAATCTTCAAAGAAGTTAGCAAATTATCTCTATAATAGCCATAGATAATTGAAATAATAATTATAAAATTAGAGGAACTCACAGCTGATCTTGTAAATCATTTAGTCTAGGCCTTCTAGTTTGCTTCTAATACATCTAGAATAGAGGCATCTAGGCTGTTTTTTTTCTTTTAATTAACGTTTTTCTTTACTATAATAATACATTATTTATTCCTATTTTGGCAAATAACAAAATGATTTAAATATAAATCCTGCTAACACTATGGTTTGAATTTTGCAGATTTTCTTGCATTTTTTCACAAACATTTTAATGTAATGTTAATCATTCAGCACTTATACTTTTATAGCATACTTTCAGAAGCTTAGCTTGTATCCTTTTCACTTTTTATATTACTACAATTACTACATCATCTCATAGCTATAATTTTAATGGTTGTGTTTTATTTTATCAAGCCACTAACTTGTGGTTTAATGTTTTGGTGACCCAATTAAGTTGTTTCTTCTTAAACAAAAAAAATCTTTATACAAATTTATGTGAATAGTCTTTTTTACAGACAGCATTACTTACTTTGAGAGAGTTTTTGAGAAATGGAAGCACTGGGTCAAACAGAAAGATACATACTGCCCACCTGCTTCCTATGGATGATATAATAATACAAACATTATTCACAGGTGCAACAACATACAAAGATGTTTGTACTAATTTTTAATATCTTCTTGATCGCTTTTGACATAAAGGGGTTAGGGTAAAAGCACAATAGAAATATACAAGGAGTAGTTACCAGGTTAGGGAGGGAAATGAAATTAGTTTCCTCAGAAGTTATGATGACTTTACTTCTCATTCTACAACATAGTATTATTATCACTGACTTTTTCTTTTAAAAACATTCTGCTTTTGCACCAGAATATCACAAAGTTTCTCAAGTCTTCAGCCTATTCTTTGATTCTGGACTAATAGGTTATTTCTTTAAATCAAGGAAAATAATCATATAGATTGAGATGTCCTTTATAATTAGAATAACTTAAAAACCAGACTAGTGGCTAAAAAAGAGAAATCAGTTAGGAATCTTCTTTTCTATAGCAATTGTTTAGGTATAATTGAAATTAATATACTAACATAAAATATTATTTTGTATTCATTTATTTTTAAACATTTGTCAAATGTATGTCAAAAAGGTAAATTTTTTTCTCAAATCTCAGAAGGATCTTGTGACTTTAGGAAAATAGTTGTTGCACATTTCTTGGAGGCAGTTAATTGTGTTCTCTTTGCTAGTCTTAGGTGGAACAGGAGGAAGAATGATAGAATGTAGGAGAGAAGATGGGTTATTTTAAGTGAGGGTATAATCATTATAAATATCTCAGTCTGTCTGTACATTTTGTTAGCCTAGAGATTTTTTTTTTCATTTTTACTTAGCTGTTCTCCAAGGAAATCAGATTATTTTATCTATAAACACAGAATTTTGCCTTCTTTCAGTTTACCAGAATATCAGAAACCATCCGTTTTACATTAGTTGAAGATATCTTTTAAATTATGACTTAAAAAAATCAAATCCTAGGTATCCAGTACTGCTACACATATAGGATATCAGTTTGCTGCAATGATTCAACCTGATTGTTGCCCTATAAAGCAGAACTTGAGCTTTTAAAATAACTCTTGTCTGAATGTTCTCTTGAGTATACTTACCTAGACATCATTTCTTCCAGGTCATGACATTTTAGTTCACTTGGCACACTGTGTAATCAAACAATAGCTTTTGGAGACAATCTCATCCCTCACCCTTGATTTATGGATAAAGAAACTGAGGCCTACAAAGTATTCAGGATTATAAGGCCCAAGTTCCATCTACAGAGAATAATAAAGAATATAGCTCCCCCAGATGTTGACTGCCTTTTAGCATTTGTCCAACCCCTGACCTATGTTTACCTGAATCTGTCTACGAAGTACTTAGGAGAGATAAAAATAACTGTTTTACAAAGCAAATGTAAAACTTAATTCTTTAAAATTGTGGTAAGAATGTTTACCATGAGATCTATCCTCTTAATAACTCTTTAAGTGTACAAGGCAGAATCGTTAACTATATTTACGATGTTGTCTAGCAGGTAGGTAACTTATTCATCTTGCCTAACTGAAACTTGACACCTGTTGAAAAGCAACTTTCCATTTCCCTCTCCTTCTACTCCTGTCAAGCATCATTCTACTGTGCTTCTGTAAATTTGCCTATTTAAGATACCTCGCGTAAGCAAAATGTTGCAGGATTTGTTTTGTGATTGGCTTATTTCACTTATCATAATGTCCTCAAAGTTCATCATATATGGTAGAATTTCCTTCTTGTTTAAGGCTTAGTAAATTCCATTGTATGCATATGCTATATTTTCTTTATCTACTCATCTGTTGATGGACATTTAGGTTGTTTCCACAACTTGGCTATTGTCAATAATCAGTGACCACAGGCATGTAAATATCTCTTTGAGATTTTTGAGATTTTTATTTCAATTCTTTTAGATAACACCCAGAAGTGGGATTGTTGGCACATACAGTTGTTTTCTTTTTAATATTTCAGGGAACCTCCATAATGTTTTCCACAGAGGCTGCACCGTTAAACATTCCCACCAATAGCATATGAGTTTTCAAATTTCTCCAGATCTTTGCCTACACTTGTCATCTTTTTATTCTTAAAAAAATAGCATCTTAACTGATGATTAAGATATTGAGCATCTTTTCAAATCCCTGTTGGCCGTTTGTATGCTTTTTTTTTTGTGACATGGTTTCCTTCTGCCACCCAGGCTGGAGTGTGGTGGCAGGATCATAGCTCATACACTCATTGCAATCTAGGACTCCTGGCTTAAGTTATCCTCCCACTCTGCTTCCCAAGTAGCCACAACTACAAGTGTACAGCATCTTGCTAGTCTAATTATTTTAAATGTTTCATAGAGACACAATGTGCTTTGTTGCCCAGGCTGGTCTCAAACTCTTGGATTCAAGTGATTCTCCCATCTCTGCCTCCCAGAGTGCTAGAATTACAACTGTGAGCCACAACAACCAGCTTGTATGTCTTTTTTTTTTTTTAAGAAATATCCGTTCAATTCATTTGCCCCTTTTTATTGGGTTGTTTTTGTGGTATTGAGTTGTAGGAGTTCCTTACATACTTTGAATATTGACCCTTTATTGGATATATGGTTTGCACACATATTCTCTCATTCCATAGGAGGCATTTTATCTTGTAAATTGTTCCCTTTTCTGTATGTTTTAGTTCATTGTAGTCCACTTGTCTATTTTTGTTTTTGTTGCCTGTACCTTTGGTGTCATATTCAAGAAATCACTGCCAAGACCGATGCTAGGAAGAGTTTTCCGTATATTTTCTTCTATGAGTTTTATAGTTTCAGGTCTTATGTTTAAGTCTTTAATGCATTATGAATTGGGTATTTTGTATATGGTGTAAGATAAAAGTTCAGTTTCATTCTTTTGCATGTAGATATCCAGTTTTTCCAAAATGATTTGTTAAATAGACTGCCCTTCGTGTATTCTTGGCTGTCTTGACAAAAATCCATTTGCGATATATGCATGGCTTATTTCTGGGCTGTCTTTTATGTTTCACTGGTTTTTATGACTATCCTTATGTCAATGCCATTAGTTTTTGTTTGTTTGTTTTGAGATGGAGTCTCGCTCTGTCGCCCAGGCTGGAGTGCAGTGGTGCAATCTTGGCTAATTGCAACTTCAGCCTCCTGGGTTCAAGTGATTCTCCTGCCTCAGCCTCCCAAGTAGCTGGGATTACAGGCATGTGCCACCATGCCCAGCAAATTTTTGTATTTTTAGTAGAGATGGGGTTTTACCATGTTGGCCAGGCTGATCTCAAACTCCTGACCTCAAGTGGTCTTCCCACCTTGGCCTCCCAAAGTGGTGGGATTTCAGGCATGAGCCACCACACCCTGGCCCCATTTGGTTTTAATTACTCTAACTTTTTAATGTATTTTGAAATCAGGAATTGTGATGCCTATAAATTTGTTCTTTTTTTCTTGATTGCTTTGGCTCTGTGGGGTTCTTTATGGTTTTTTATGAATTCTAGGATGGAGTTTTCTATTTCTGTGAAAAGTGCCATTGGGATTTTGATAGAAATTGCATTGAATCTGTAGATCACTTTGGGTAGTATGGACATTTGATCAGTATTAGGTCTTCTAATACATGAACATAAGCTGTCTTTCATTTATTTATGTCTTCTTCAATTTTTTTCATCTGTTTTTTTTTGTTTTAATGTATAGGCCTTTTTATTTCCTCAGTTAAGTTTATTTCTAAGTATTTTATTATTTTTGATGTTACTCTAATGGGATTGTTTCTTAATCTCTTTTTCAGATAGTTTGTTGTTGCCAATTCTTCATATTTGTTTGATCTTCACAGTATAGCATTTTTCAGCTGTTATAGTACATATAAGTTGTACTATATCACATTAAGCAAATATGTTAAATTCCAAAAGAAGTCATTTTATTTACCAACAATGAGATCCCCATACATAAAACCAAGTGCTATAAAGCCATTTTATTTCTTCTTTTAATTATTATGATGTAGTTTATTGAGATAGGTGACATTTATAGTTTGTGATTTCTGAGAGTTAAGGGGAGAAAAAAGATTCACAAGAACATGGTATTTATTTTCTTTGCAAATTCAGCTTCTAATACAGCAGTTATTAATAAATTATTTTACAGTTAGAAAGTATAAAAGAAACCTTGGTGAAATTTTCCTTCAATAAAAAGCAGCCCCCAAGCCATTTCTTTTCCAATAGAAAGTAGTCTGAAGAGTTTAGCTGCGAGCATAGCTATGCAAGCTAGAGGCTTGCATATGTATGCCTGCAGCTGTACCTGGAAGCCAGGTCCATTCAATATGGCGATTCCTACTCCCTTTTCCTTGTTGCTACGTGTGCTAGTGTCATGGCACCACATGTGCTAGTGTCATGGTGCCTGACAAGTAAAGCCATCCGTGCAGGTGTGATAGCTACCACCTGGTAGAAGCTGCATTTACATAATAAAAGATTAGGGTGGGAGGGCCAGTCTTCTTTTGAGTTATGTAAATGGCAAACATGGTCAAACCCATCCCCTGGGCCCTATATAAATCAATCACTATCTCCTCAAGCTTTTGTACTAAATCAATAGTCTTCGGCCCAAACCTGGAAACCCTCACTTGGGTGACCTGCTTTCTCAGCATGAGAAAGCTTTTTTTCTCTCTCTCTTCTTTTTTTGTCTATTACACTTTCTGCTCCTTTACCCACTCCACATGTGTGCTCCTGTTGTGAATCATCTCAGCCCAAGACAACAAATCATGGGTATTTCCCCAGATAACAAAGCCAATTCACTTCTACAATATTTAGTTCACACCTCTAGTTTGAAGACTTCTCTAGTTCATTTATCCGGTTCTTTTTTCCTCTATGCAGCTTATGGCCAAAAGAAGCCCTTCTTGATAGCCTTAATTCACTTACTTTGAAGTAAACCTTAAAGGTGATAATTAATCCTATACTTGTTCAGTAGGGTTCTCATTTAACATGGTAAGTGATTTAGAAAAAGCAGTTGATTTGAAATTACTACCTACTTTTTCTAAAATAACATTGAACAAAAACATCATTATATATTAGAAATCATAGTAACGTGATAGTATTAGCCAATATCAATCAGTGTTTGCTCTATGCTAAATAGTTTGCATTTAGGAATCCTCAAAGCAAAATTGTGTATGAATGCCAATATTCTCACTTTAAAAATGAGGAGACTCAGGCATGGAGATATAACCTGCCCAAGACTGCATAGCCTGGAAGTGGCAGCACCACAGCTCAGACCCATGCAGGCTACCAGTATTCTTCAGGGTCAGTCCACATTCCATCTAATATCCCTGATGAGTTCATTCATCATGGTCTTCCAAATTCCTCATTTGTTAATTATCTTATTTTCCCTGATACTGTACAATTTTTAAATAGCTTCATAATCAACTAGATTATTAAATCCTTATAATAAAACTGTGACCTACACATATATGAGGGTTATAAATCAGTAATGAATGTTTATAATTAACAGATACTGTTTAGCAAGTGACTTATTTTATCCCGACTATAACCCTCTGAAGGGTAATTTTTCCTACCCCTTTTAAGAGATATTTGTTGAGATTCTAGGAACTTGCCTATGTCTTATTTTGCTTGATAAATATCTTATTCATAATGATGATGACATGCAAAATCATAAAGTCATTCTTCATATTTTGAATTGAAATAACTTGAGATCCCCTATGCTGACTCTCATTTCACTGAAAAGCCTATAAGATAAATTTCTATATGATTGTTAACCAGAATAGAGCAAACAGAAATTAGTAATTATGGAAACTACATTTTTTTTTTCCTGAGTTGCTTGCTATAAAATCTCCTTACATAGGCAAAAAGGATAAAGAGGATTAAAGAAATTGTTCATGAATTTGGCAATCTGGAGAGACAGGTAAGAAGAGCTCATGCATCCTGGCTAACTCAGAAAATACCGTGACTGTGTGTCTGCACCATCACAAAGTTGAATTGTCAGACAGGCTCACAAGAAACTCAGGTTTACTAATGGTTAGCAAAGGATATAACAAAGGAGTCCCAGCTTCCTTGTATCCTGTGCTAATGCTACGTCAGTCCCTGGGAGTCCAGAAATCAGTCAAGCACAGCTTCCTAAATCCTTTTCTAACACTGTGATGCATTTTGGGCTTGGAGAGAGAAATGCTAACTGCTTGACTTCCATTAGCACAGGAAAGCCCTTTAGTTTTGGGGGTCTCATACTTCACAAATGATTTAATGAGAATGACTATTTAATAACTTCCATTCTCTGGTGGGTTTGTGTCTATAAATTAAAAAATAATAGTTACTTACAATAAGCAATCCAGACAAACTTACCATGTATCTGGCTAAAAGGATTTCCTACAACAGAGCCCCCAGAAGACCCTCTTTTATCTTATAGCTCCTGAAATCAGTAAGTGTGTTTATCAGAAAGTGTGGTCAAGATACAATGCTTCAGGATATGGGAAGAGGGAGAAATCTGCTTATACATTCATATGCTATTAACTCATTACTTCCCACTCTCTCTTTTCAAGATATATAAAGATAAATCTATAAGCAATTGGAAATAAAAATATTACATTTATCTTAGCAATGATGTTTAGTATCTAATAAATGCCATGCAAATAAAAGAAAGTAATTTAAGTACTAAAATATATACATTCTATGGTAGGTAGAGCAATACTTCCTTACAAGTATTACACAGTGTAACAAAATATTCATTTAGGGTAAAGATGCTAAATAAAATATCGGACACCCAGTTAAATTTGCATTTCTAATAAACAACCAATAATATTTTAGTATAAGTATTTCCTCCGCAATATTAGGTCTTGTATTTTATCTGGCAACCCTGACTAGAAATCTTGCTTTATTGGCTAAGTTTGGCATCCCTACTTTCAGGTCATACATTGGATGTAGTCCAGCTCAATGATTAGAATGTGAATTCAGGAGCCAAAATTTTTGGGGTCAAATACTGACTTTGCAATTCACAAACTGTGCGACTTTGGGAACATGATTTAATATGTCTCAGTTTCTCACCTGTATAATGGGGGTTTTATGAGGCTAGATGAGAAAATTCATGGGAATCACATTTCCATTTTTGATTATAAATAGAAAATTTCTACTTTAGTATGGCTATTCTTTATATATGTAGAGCTTATAAAGTAGAAATGTATTCCTAGTCCATTTTAAGAGCCATATAAATACTAAGCACTACTCTTTTGAGTTCTGCAAATGTTTGCCTTGCATACATCACAAAAAATAAGAGATGAAAAGGGCCTCAAATCTTTCATAACTGTGCCTACAGCATGATCTGCTTATATTTACTTGAATATTTTAGCATTAACATGATACTTAAAAATCTATACTTCCAAATAGCATATAATTTTCAGTCTGCAAGCAGGAATGTAAAAAGAGTAATCAGACTTAATTAGCAAAACATACCTGATCAATGACAAAAAAATGCATGAATTCCTATAACCTGCTAAAATATACTTTTCTATTTTTTTTAAAAAGAAAATATAAACCCAAAACCCCTTTTTCAGGACAGATTTTCTTATCTACTATCAAAAAATTAATTCTTGTTCAACATTCTCTTAAATATGCTTAGTGAGCCTATTATATTTTTAAAAAGTTTAGCTTGGTTGTTTCTTAAATATCCTTTTATTTTTAGAAAAAAATGATGGCACTTTCTGGTATATTCTAATTGTGAGACTAAAACATTAGATTGTGTTATCAACAACATAAATTACCACCTACTGACTTACTCTACCCATCATTTGAAAGAATGCTCTGATTTTCTGAGGATTTAAAATAGTGATTGCAGAATTGAGGTAGATTCCACAGAAATTATTCTCTCAATAGAATGATGGGTAAGTAGATTAAATAGACATTACATAATATGTATAATCCAGGCACAGATAATTGTAATTGACTTTATCTACAGATTTTGTTATAAAAAACCAAATAGCTAAGTTCTAATGCTTTTAGCAAATAGTGGTATTGTGTAACCATAGCAACCAAAGAGATATATGGTATTTTGTCATTTTTTCTGAAAAAATTAAATTCGTAAAAATATCTTTTTAATGTTTTACAGAGTAAGGGCATATGCTTATTTTGGGAAGTATTTACTTCCGAAATCAACCGAAGTAAAGAGGAGGTAGGCTGTGGTTCTGTGCTTTTGTTGCTTTTACACACACACACACACACACACACACACACACACACACACACACAGACATACACACACACACACACACACACACACACACACACTTTTCTTTTTAAACAAATCTGGGCTATATATTGATAATTTCCCCCAAAGTAGTTTCAGGCATAATAACTGAAATACTGAATGGTCACTGTTGCTCTAATTAAACAAGGGGTTGCCAGCTGTTCTGATTGTCATAAGGCCTCCCCAGGATACAATTATGCTCTGGAGTGTTTTGATTCTGTAGCAATATTAAAACATAATCTGTGCAGAAGCACATTTCCTACTCCGTTTTCAAAGCACACAATTAGATTTTCCATGATTTTACTTTCTATTTTCAGAGAGGCAGTACACAATTCTGTATGTCCTTCTAGGTATAACCATTGTTTAGCTGAAACTTACTTCTTTTGCCTTGATTGGCTGTTGCTCCTTCTGTATTTATATCTTGTATGTCTATTTTTGCTATCACAGAGGGGCTTCTTTACAATGTCATTAGTTAGATTGATGGAAAGATAGACTGAAATAGAATTTCCAATTCTCTGTTCAAGGAACCTGACTCTCTGCAAACAGTCTTAAGTTGTAATTATAGATTCACTGTGATGGATTCTAGAGAATTTGCCGCAAGAGATTTTTTTGTTACTATATTTGTTCCCTTGAACGTAATGCCTATGAAAAAAGTAAGTTTTCTTAACTGGATAAGCTTTATTTCCTTTCTTTTCTAGTTGTCTTTCTTTCCTTTTTCCCTGCAAATGAGGCCTGCAGAGAAAAGCACCAGAAATAATGGCATAACAAGAAGGGACACTCAACTCTTGAATAATGGAATATGTATCTTTCTGGTTTCCCTGCTGTATGTTTGTAGCTTGAAATCACAGATTGCAAGGCACGTCTCAATTTTACCCCATTACAATAGTCACCTTTGGCCCCTCCTCATTTCTCGGGATCAGCTCTTCTCCTTTCTGTATTTTAGAATATCTAAGCTGTGTATTTGGAGTGCGTTGCTGCATTTGGCTTGTGGGAATCACACTACCAACGTAATTAGGGAATGCTATGAGCATCAAGCCCTGAACAGGATCTTCCCTTTCAATTTGGGATACATATTGCCTTTCTCAAAAAATAGAACTCTTGACCTGCTCCATACTATTAGGTTAGCATTTACCTCTTTTTAAATTTAAAATGAATTCTATATGTGTTTTTTGAAAAACTCCCTTTAGTTAATTACAGGTTCAATTTAAGGACAAGTGATAATGTACCTTGATGTCCTTTCTAGAAAAAAATCCTATTGAATTTTTCATTCTGCTTTGAACTAGGAGGCTTTAAATATCAAACCTCTTTCAGGATAATTTAAAACTAAACTGAGAAAGACCAGTTAGAATATTTTTCTCTCCACTGTGGGTAATTTTTAGCTCTAATGTCTGACTTTTTGAACCTTAGATTCTGAAAGATCTATACTTATTAGCCATGAAAAGAAGTATAATATCATTCATAGAGCCTGCACTATTGAAACATATTCAATTCAATCCCTATTAGTAAAGTAAAAAGTTTCCTTATTTTCAGCTCCATTTACTTTAATAATTGTGAAACAGTTATACATCATATGTCACTTAGAAAGGTCACATTTTCTCCTTTAAAGTAGTCATTTCTAAATTTGCTAACTTAAATATTAACTCTTTATTTTTAGCACATTAGAAAATATAGAGTATGTCTTCTGGGAATTTAGAAATTTTTATTATAATCTCATTTCTCTTCATATTTATAGTGTATAAATGCTCACAGACATCTAATCCCTATTAATCAATCAAAAAGCTTTTATTAGCAAACATTCCTATGCCCAACAGTATTCTAGACACTGTATGTCTTAAAACTATAAACAAACAAGTAAGAACATTATCCACCTCACCAAAGCACTTGTCATCTAAGTAGTTAACAATTAATGAGAGTTGGGATAACGATATTAATTTCAAACAAAGGTGACTTCAAAACAAGGAAGATTATCACAAATATGACATTAGATAATGCTAGTGAGTTCGATTTTCAAGGAAACATAACAATCCTAAATGTGTATGTACCTCAATCCTAAATGTGTATGTACCTAACCAAAGACCACCAAAATATGATGTAAAAATTAATATAACTGAAAGGAGTAACAGGCAGTCCACTATGAGAGTTGGAGCCTCCAAATTCTCTCTGCTAGTGATTGAGAAACCAAGCAAGCAGAAAATCAGTAAGGTTATAGTTGACCTGAATAGCATCATGAATCAATTTAACCTAATTGACAGTTATAGAATAGTCTATATAACAAGAGCAAGAGATGCATTCTTCTCAAACTCACATGGAACAGTTACCAAGATACACTACATTGTGGGCTATAAAATATACCTTAATGAAATAATAGAAATCATATACAATATGTTCTTAGATCACAGAGAAATTAATCTAAAAAATCAATAATTTAAGATATTTGGAAAGAAGAAGTCAGGGGAGAAATTTTAAAATATTTTGAACTAAGTGAGAATGAAATTATAATTTATCAAATTATATGAGATGCAGTGAAAGTAGTACTTAGAGGGAAATTTATAGTAATAAATGCATATATTTTAAAGAATAAGGATATAAAATTAATAAGCTAAATTTTTCTCCTTAGGAATAGAGAAAAATTAAGCCTTTCCCAAAGGGAAAAGTAAATAATAAAAATTAAAGCAGATATCAATGAAACTGAAAATAGGAAAATAATAGAGAAAATCAAAGGTAACAAAAGCTAGTTCTTTGGAAAGATAAACAAAATGAACAAGTCTCTTACAAATTAATCAAGAAAAAGAGAGAGATGATACAAATTATCAATATCAGAAGTGAAAGAAGTTTCCTTACTACTGACTGCATGAACATCAAAAAGATAATAAATGAATAATACAAACAACTCTATCTTCACATATTTGAAAAGTGAGATGAAATGAATCAGTTCCTTAAATAATATAAACTACCAAAACTCACATAAAGAGAAATAGCCAACTTGAATATATCCATATTTATGTAAAAAGTTAATCAGTAATAACTTTTCAAAAATGAAAACACCAGGCCCAGATTAGCACTTTCCAACTGTTTCTATGAGAAGTGTCACTCTAATACTGAAATCAGATGAAGGCGTTACAAGAAAAGAAAACTGCAGATCAATATCTCATTAACATAGATAAAAATATCATCAACAAAATATTATCAAGCCACATCAAAGATGTATAAAATAAGTTATAAATTATAGCCTGCTGGGGTCTGTTCCAGGTATTTAAAGCTGGTTGAACATTAGACAATCAGTTAATATTATCTACCATATCAACAGGCCATGGAGAAGAAAATCTATGATATTATTAGTTACTGTGGAAAAGCATTTGACAAAATACAACACCTTTTTATGACAAAACTCTCACCAAACTAGGAATGAAGAATTTATTTAGCTTGGTACAGAACATCTACCAAAAAAATTAAGAAAAAATTACCTAACATCTTATCTTTTGATGAGATATTGGATGCCTTCCCTCTAAGATTATCAACCAGGAAAGTCCTTTTTCATCACTCTATTTGCTGAAAGTTCTATCTAGTGACAACATGAGAAAAAGAATTAAAAGCCATACAGATTGGAAAGAAAGAAATAAAAGTGTCATAATCAACATATGACTTTTTTAAATGTAGAAACACCAAAAACATGCACAAAAAAATGAAATAAGTAACCAAGTATAGCAAGGTTGCAAGATTAGTGGTCAACATGCAAAAGTCAATTACTCTGCTTTATATTAACAATAAAAAATTGAAATTTGAAATTAAAAAATACCATCTACAATAGCACAAAAATGATAAACTTACATATAAATCTCACAGAATATGTGCAGGGCCTGTATGCAGAAAACCACACAGCAATGACAAAGGAAATCAAAGATCTAAGTAAATGACAACATATTCAGTGTTCATGGATTAAAAGACTCAAAATTAAGTTGTCATTCTTTCCCAACTTGGTCTATAAATTCAAAGCAATTCCAATCCAAATACCAGCAAGTTATTTTGTAGATATTAAGAAAATGTTTCTAAAATTTATTTGGAAAGCTAAAAGACCTATAATAGCCAACAAAATACTGAAGAAGGACAAAGTTGAAGGACTCATGGTAGCCAATGTCAAAACTTACTATAAAGCTGTAGTAGACAGGACAGTGTAATACTGGCAAAAGAGAACACATATAAATCAATGTAGTGGAATAGAAAACCCAGAAATAGATCCACATAGATGAGGTCAACTGATTGTAACGAGGTAAAAAGGAACCATCTTTCCAACAAATGGTACAGGAACAATCAGATAGCCATATGCAGAAGGAAGGAAGGAAGGGAGGAAGGGAGGTAGGGAGGGAGAAAGAAAGAAGAAAAGCAAAGACCTTAGAATTTACACAAAAGGTTCATATAAAATGTAATGAAATACAAAACTATAAAATTTATTTAAAAACAGGAGGAAATCTCTGTGAACTCGTTTGATGAACTTTTAGATACAATTCCAAAAGGACAATCCATGAAAAAAATTAGACTATTACAATTTAAAACACCTTATGTTGAGAATATAAAAATGCAAGCTACATGAGACTAGGATAAAATATTTGCAAAACATATACTGATAAAGGATGTGTATCCAAAATAACAAAGATCTCTTAAAACACAATGGTAAGAGAGCATGCAAATCAATAAAAAACAGGCAAAAGATCTAAACAGATATGTTGCCAAAAAAAAAAAACAAAAAAAACAAACACCTTACACATGGTAAAGATGTTTAACATCATTTGTCTTTAGGGAAATACAAATTAAAACAACAATGAGGTACCACTATACAACTATTAGAATAGCTAAAATTAAAAAAGATTGACAATAACAATTGCTAGCAAAATGTAGAGCAGCAGAAACACTCATTCATTGCTAGTTGAATAAAAAATAATATGGCCTCTTTGGAAGACAGTTTGGCAGGTTCTTCAACACTAAATAGTCTTACTATATAATTTGGCAATTGGAGTTCTAGGCATTTATCCAACTGACTCAAAAACTTATGTCAACACAAAAGTTTTCATACAAATGTTTATGGCAGCCCTGTCACAACTGCCAAAACATGAAACACCCAAGATGCCCTTCAATAGGTGAACAGATAAACAAACTATGGTGCATACATACAACAGAATATTATTTAGTGGTAAAAGGGAAATGAGTTATAAAGACACATGAAAGACATGCACAAAGTGTCAACCCATTTTTTTAAGTGAAAGAAGTTGGTCAGAAAGCTATGTACTGTACATGATTCTGTTTATGTAGCATTCTGGAAAAGACAAACCAGATGAGGGGTTCAGGAAGAGGGAGGGAAATGATCAAATAGGTGAAATGCAGGAGGAGTTTTAGGGCAGCAAAACTATTTTGTATGACATTGTAATGGTGGTACATGATATGATGAATTTGTCAAAAACCCAAAGAATTTACAGCAGAGAAATGAATCTTAATGCATGCCAATTAAACAAACAAATAGGTCAGAGGATCACAGGACTATATACAGAATGTGACAAAAGTATTTAACTGTTATAACAAATATATGAAACACCTTCACTCAAGAGATAGGGTGGGGTGGGGGAGTACTGAGCTGGGTAACTTGGGAAATGAGAGCAGTCTGAAAGATTAAATGCAAGAGAACTCTGTGTAAGCTTGTACTCTAGTTGATAATATTGTTACTCACTGGAATCCAGGTAAACAACTATGAAACCACTATACACATATACAGTACCAAACAATTAAATAAATGAATGGTAAATGGTGGGAGCCAGGTTTTCACTGTTGGGATGGAAAGTAACAGCAGAGATAAGCAAGAGAAAGCACTAATAACCCACGTAGTAATGGATTAGAGTTGGAGACATCAGTATGAACTCAAGTTTAGCTTAATATAAATATAGATGGTTATACATAGAAGTATTTATAGATATGTGTATGCATGTGGATTAGAATGTACAGATTGGTTTTTGCTCTGTCATGTAACAGGGCAAATGAGACCCCAGTAGTGACGAATATACCGAGCGCCCAGGTTTTGATTTCTAACACCATCCTCCAATAAAAGGAACTAGGGCCCTTTGGAGAAACGGCTGACTGGGGCAGGAATTATATCAAATGAGCCTGGAGCATCTTGATTTTCCAGAATTTAAGAAAGTGGTCAAAAAAGTCCCCCCCAACCAATGCTGGGATTATATCAAAGTGACACAGAAGCCAAATGGTCAGAGCTAAAACAATGTGAACCATAACGTAAATAACTTAGTGTCAGGTTACATCTCAAAGTATGAAATCAATATCCATGAGTCCATATTTCTATAAATAGACGATTAAATAAGAAAGAAAGAGAATAAACAAGTCCCCCTATAGAAAAATTTCAAATAGTTCATGTAGATACTCTGGTCTCAAGGTGGTGGTACATAGCTTCCCACTCTTTAAATGTAGACTGTACATGGTGACTGCCTTCTGAAGAGTGCGACAGGAACAGGGTAGAGAGAAGAACTTCACAGCGTGGAAACATGAAAAACACTTCCTCAGCCAGGTGGTTGAGGTTAACGTCACCCTTGTTATCTGATCATGCTGTTAGTAGGTACTGTAGACATGACATGATGAAAATGGCATTTTACCTCTGTAGTTTCCTTCCCAAGACAACATAATCCAGTCTCACTATGAGGAAAGCATCAGAGAAAGCTGAGTTGAGAAACATTTTACTATACTCTTCCAAACTTCCAAGGCCATAAAGGAAAAAAAAGAAAGAAAGAAAAGGAAATTCTCGTGGCCAAGAGGAGCCTAAGTAGAAAATTTAATATTGTCTTTCCCTGGAACTGAAAAAGGACATTAGTTCAAACTAAGAAAATTTAAATAAAATATAGACTTTAGTTAATAATAATAAATTTATATTTTTCATTAATTTTGACAAATGTAGAAGTACTAAAATTAAGACTGAATACCATATGTTTCCTTGACATCTGGTAGAATTCAGAGGGCCTCACAGGGCCTAACCACAAGGTTTACCTTCTGCTCTGTGCTCCCAGGGATAAGGTCTCCAGCCAAATAACTCTCCTAATCAAACAGACCAGGATTTCTTGCTTTTCCCTGAGCAGGGGGTTTCAGTTCCCTATCAGCTCACAGAGTTTTTCAAACAAACTAATCACATATTCCCATGGGAAGTAGAGGGCATCCCACCCTCTCTATCCTACAAAGCCTTTCTTCCACAGCCCCTGGTTGTTCACTCTGTCCTCAAGTTCAATTCCCGGTTGGTCTTGCATGGCGTGCAGTGTCCTCTGGGCTGTGAATATATGTGACTAGTAAACTTCTGTCAATCTCATCTGACCAGTGTTGGGTGTTGTGTGTTTGGCCAACCCATAATCCTAGGGCAGGAATCCCTCCTTTACCAAAGGGTTGAGTAGGTGGTGATTCACATAGAACATACTAATGTAAAATGTTAAAAATTGAATAAATAGGGCATGAGATATATGGGAATACTCTGAAATACCTTTGTAATTTTTCTGTAAATCTAAGACAATTTTAAATTTTAAAAATGTTTATTTGAAAAATCATAACACTTCAATAATCTTTTCTCAATATTTTGTATCCAGATTCTCTAAATTGCCTTGGGTCACTCAGCTCATAAATGAAGGTCTGGATTTATACCCAAGCAGTTCATACCTATGAGAAGAAATTTAGCTTAGCGATCAAAACGACAGATTTTGGAGCTGGACTACCTATGTGTAAATCCTGACTCTTCTAGTTATGAGCTGCATCATCCCAGGCAGTTTAGGAAATCTCTCTGTTCTTTTTTTTTTTTTTTTCCATCTGTAAAGTGAAATAATGATTCTATCTTCCTCACATTAAATGAGTTGAGTCAGGTAAAGTATTTGCACATTGGTTTGCACAGAATAAATTTTAAAAATCAGCTATAATTATTATTATACAAAGTACAGTGAACAAGGCAAAATGCAATACAAATTTATACATCCAAGTGAATTGTCTTGTGATCCAAATGACTGTTTCAAACAAAAACTAAGTGACTTTTTGTGGTACAGACCATGTACTTGTCCATCAATGGCACCAGTATCAACACTTGTCAGTGTCAGGAGAACTGCCCATTATGTAGAGTCAAATGAAGTAAGAAGGGAGTTGAACCCAGAACAAAGGCACATTTCAACACCGATGACACCTCTTCATTTTAGATGCTATAAATACCTAGTATTTACTTCCATCTTATATTTAAACATCCCAAAGTTAGCCATTATTATTGTTGTTATTGTTGTTCTACAGTCACTTCCTATTTTAGATTTAACAATTTTTCAGTCCATCATCATTTCTTGTATCCCCACACATCTTGCAAACCACATCTTGGTTCTGTGTTCAATTGCTTTCTTGATGCGTTTTTTTTTTTTTTTTTTAATATTGAAGTATATTGTTTACTAGTTATTTCAGAGAAGGTATATCTGTTAAATGTAAATTCTTTTACTCCTTTAGTCTAACCAGTATTTTGGCCAAATTCATGAATCATAGGTTGGATATAGAATTCTCAGCAGGAAACTATTTTCTTTCAGGGCTTTTAAGATTTTATTTCATTGTCTTCTTGTCTTTGTTGCTGTTGAAAAGTTTGCTTAGTCTCATTATTGTTTTTTTGTAAGGGATTTTTAAATTCTCATTGAGTTTAGGAATTTTTTACATGGCTTTCTGAATTTCTGTTATATATACTAGTACAAATGTATATGTATTTATCTCACTCGGGCCTTGTTGGGCTTAAATAAATATAAGAATTATATTTATTAATATTATTACTAGACACTGACTCATTAAATGCTGTCTGCCTGCCAATTTTTAGCTACTGTCTCCTTCTAGAATTTCTAATAGATTATAATTGATTTCAGTTCCTTTCCTCTCCTTGTCGTAACTTCCTTTTCAGAGTTTTCACCCTTTTATCTCTCTATGTCACATTCTGAATGATTTCAGCAGACAAAACCTCCATGTTATTACCTCTTTCTCCTGATGGATATATAAAGCCATTGACTGAAATTTTCATTTTAATGATTATAATTTTCTGATTTCAATCTATGTCTTTTAATGTCACAGTGTTCTATTATTTCATTATAATTTTCATTTCCAATTTTATTTTGTTAATTTAAGCATAAACATTTTAAATCTTTTAGAGTACTCTATTAATCTTAAATTCTTAGCTATATTAATCTTGCCATTTGTTGCATTTGACTTTTTGAGAGGTCGATTGTACGCTTGTATAGTTTATAAGTTTTAGCTCTTAAATAATTTTTTTCTTTTTCCCATGTGGGAGCTCATGGCACCCTGGATCATGGAAGTGAATTACAAATTGTGTATTTGTTTCTACAGATAATTCTGTCTAGAACCAATCTTAGCTTGGGGTTTCTACATAATGTAGGCAGTGTAAATTCATGCTTTCCAATTTCACATAGCACAAACCAATGCATATATTTCTCATGGAAGAAATGTTTCCTGCCTAGAGTGTCAGACCAAGAGGAGATTCCCTGACAATTCCCTGGTTCAGTAGGCAGTACAGTCTAAATCTCTTTCACAAGTGTAAGTAATATTTTTAGCAACCCAACTTCATTTAGTGTCTTACTTTGCCTTCCTACCTCAGGCAGGTCCAAAACCTATTCTTTCCCCATGAAGAATTAGAATATCATCTTCTGGTGATAGGGGCTTAAATTCAGATCCTATATCCTGCCAAGCTGCTATATAAGCTTAGGTGCTTTTCATGTTGTCATCAAGGTCCTACTTATTTCTGGCAGCTAGAGGTTTTAAAACATTCTTTTGAATTCTAAATATTACATTTTAAAATTATATTTTAACTAATAATTTTTTTAAAATTGTCATTAAAGGGATTTCTGCTTTGGCTCTGGCCACCATGAAACCAAAACCATAAATTCTTCATTTATCTAAGCCTCAGTTTATTCATCATGAAGCTCGGACCCATATTTTAGGTTTATAGTAGTAATTAAATGAGATATGACTGTAAAGTTTTTGGCTAAATATACTTGGCTTTTTGTAAGCACTCATTTGATGCTAGCTATTATCATCAATATTGAAAACCAGTTTTTTTAGTTTTTCATTTAGCAGTTACTTTTCTTTAACATGTGAAAGGTCACAGTGAACCTTGATAAGAGAAATAAATATTTAAAGCCTCTTTTTGACATGTAAGAAAGTCTCTTTGTCCTCCTAGCTTAGCCTCCAGAAGTCACTGTCTCCTAGATCATCCAAGAAACACAAAATCCCCTCTAACTATAATATGTTTTTCTATTATATACATTTATGAAACCAGGAAGGGACACGTAATGGCAGATGCCTATTTAAAAGGGAAGAGACCATTCCACCAACTTCTTTTGGTCCTCTGAATTGCTTTTTCTTCTCCTTTGTATAAGAGTAACTGAAAAGCCTAAGAGGATGAAAATGGAAAGGAGAGGCTGGTGCTTGCAGTTAATTTGTTCTGTGGAAACAAAATTGTTTTAATATTATAGGATAGGGTTTCCCTGTCCAAGAATATAGCCATTAGCCACATGTGTCAAATGAGCACCTGAAGTGTGGTTAGTCTGACTTGAGCTATGCTATCAGTCTAAAATAAACATTGGATTTCAAAGACTTAGTACAAAAATAATGTAAAATATCACAATAAATTGTAGAAATTTGATTACATGCGGAAATGATAATCCTTGGGATATATTAAGTAAAATATATTATTAAAATTAATGTCATAAGTTTCTTTTCAGCTTCTAAAATGTGGTTAGTAAAACCAATGAAAAGTACATACGTGGCTTGCATTGTATTGTAATGAATGGTGCTTCAGATTTAGGGAATAAGTTCCATAGAAAAAGAAAAGTGTCAGGAATGAATGATGGAAGTTCTGGCCAAGAGGTAAATACATATTCTTTTATAGACACTGTAATTTTCTAAGTATTAGAAAAATACTGTTCTAAATAATATTCCTGTCATATATTTTAAGAGTGGGGCTTTTTACTTCCTTCATGTAAATCCTTTCAGATAAAGGAGATTTTCTAGGATTAGAGTAGAATGTTGTCTTTGGGGATTTTACAATGGTACTTTTTATTTCTATAATCTTAGGACAGTGTCAAAGGATAATTGGGAGTACAGAGTGACTAAAACCCTTATGCCAATAATCTCTATCAGACACTAACAAAGCCATTTTAAATATTCTTGCATTCTATATTTAAAAAACCCTCAGTATATAGCATAGATTTAATACTTGTCCTCTAATAGTTGACTCTCAGTTCGCATCCTTTTTTGACCAATCAGAAATATTTGTCACTGATGATTATTTCTTCATTTTGAAACATTTTATTTAATTATGTTCTTCTCAGTTTTCCTTGTGGTTCCTTTTGCAACTCCCCATCTAAAATTGAAGTACCTAGGGCTCAGTCCTAGGGTCACTTTTCTTTCTCATCTAGACTCCAGATTATCTTATCCGTTTTCCTGGTTTTATATATTACTCAATGCTGATGTCACCAAGATTCCTATCTCCAGCCTGTACTCTACACTGAACTCCAGATTTGTATCCTAATGTCTATGCATTATCTCTATTTAAATGTTCAAGAGGCATTTCAAATGTAATATGCCCCTAAATGAGCTCCAAATCTCCCCCATCAAGCCTGTTTCTCTTGTAGTCTTTGTATCTCATTAGAAATGGACATCACTAGTCCAGAGACTCAGACCAACTGATGTCATGTTAACTCTTCACTTTTTCTTCCACTCAACATCCAGCCCATCAGGATATCTTTCACAATTTATCCAAAATCTGACCACCTCCACTGTTGCCGCTTGGTGTAAGCCACTATCCTGTCTGCTTGCAACAACTTCCTAATCTAACTAGTCTCCCTGCTTCCATTCTTACTCCTGTTCAGAATTCTCCATACACAGCCAGGGTTATCTCATTAAAACCTATGTCAGATAACATTCCTCCTGTGTTCAAAACCATCCATCTCACTCAACATAAAGTCAAAGCTTTACTATAGCCTATGTGTCCCTGCATTCCCTCCCTCCCTCAACCTTCCCTTGACATCATCTTCTACCACTCCCCTTCCCTCCCATTAATTTTAGCAAATCTGGCCTCCTACCTACTGTTTACACCCACTACGCCAAGTATGGTCCTGCTGGACGACTTTCGTCCACTCTGTTTAGAAGCTCCTTCCTTCAGATATAATCACAGCTTTTGTTGTCTTCCTTTCTTCCAGTATCTGCTCATAATGATAGTTTCCCTGATAGTCCTATTTAACATTGGACACACACACACACACACACACACACACACACACACACACGGCCCTCATTCAGACCCACACTAACCCATCCCACACACTCAGCACTATCACCCCTCAATTTGCTTTATTTTTCTTTGTAGCACTGATATTCAGTTGCCAAATTATCTATTTTTCTGTTTATTGTCTTTGTCCCACTAAAACATAAATTTCACAAGGATAGAAATTTCATATGCTTTGTTAATTGCTTTACTTCCAGTACATAGAATAATGTTTGGCACACAGTGAGCACTCAATAAATAATTTCTAAGTTAATAAATCAATGAACCTCCAAGCAGGATTTTTTTCCAATCTCTTTATTTCTTGTTTCCTTTTTTTTTTTTTAAGAGTTTGGGTCTTGTTCTGTTATCCAGACTGGAATGCAGTGGTGTGATCATAGCTCACTGCAGCCTCAACCTCCTGGCCCTTAAGTGATCCTCCTGCCTTGGCCTCTCAAAGTGCTGTGATTACAGATACAAGCCCCCATGCCTGGCCATATATTCTTTAGAGACATAAAGTCAATAGTTTTGTAAATGAATTTTAAGGTAGTAATTACCTCAATCATTATGCAAAATTACTTCTGAAATCACACTATACTCATGGTTTTATTATTACTTCAGTATATTTCTGTGCACTTATTAATTTGTTCATCAAATAGAAGTATCAAATACTTTTAATTTAGTAGACTCAATAATACTGTTCAATAGAATACTCTTTGAGAAAACTATTTTTTGATCTACATATAATCTTAAAAGAAAATATTATAATACCCAGTTCCAGTGTTGAGTCGCTTTATTTATATCTTATGAACAATAAAAGCGAGAGTTAAATCAAGTAATAAAGTACCAGCCAACTGTGGGGGATGTGGGCTTTCACCATTTGGGGAAGGTTATCATAACTCAGGCAGTAAAATTGTCCTTTTTCACTTGGTAAGCATTATTTCTTTAATAGTTTCTTTACCATGGTTCACTAGTAAGTCACTTAATTTTGTCTAAACTAAGTCTAAACTTTTTAAGTGCCATCTGTCGAATACGGAGTGGCATGTCTGCAGCATTAGAAGAAACCCTATATAATTCCATACTTTATCCTTGTGCCCCAAATAAAATATTCATCTTTTAAGTCATGGAAGAATAATTAGGAGAAGGTATGACAGCTTTCTGGGTATGTATTTGCCTTTAATTTTGATTTGTAGAACATTTAATCATTACAGAAAGGAAGGTCATCTTTGTTAATTCAGTTGTATACCTGTATGAAAATATTCCTATAGAATATTCCAGGTAATGCTTTTCCATGCAACCCAGTCAGTCTTCAGGGATGACAGTAACACATTCTCCACACTGTATTTTGTCACATACTATCAGTTACTACATTGTGTTTATAAATTCTGTGATGCATATCAGAGGGCATTTACAAAGACTAATGAAGAGTTTGGCACGTTGAGAAACCAAAGCTGAAGTAACACTACTTAGCACTTAGATGACATTTTTCATTTTCAAATTACTTTTGCATGAATACTAATTAATCTTAACATTTCCATGAAGAAGGTAAATAAAATTATGATCCTTATTCTGAATATAGGAAAAAATGATGTAGAAAGACTAAATTGTTTTGGTTTTTCTATCTTTCACTCTACCTATATATTATGTATTTAAAAATCAATTTCTCCTTAAGTAAACACACAAATGATCAAACAAACAGAAACAACACAAAACCTTCTAAACTCAGATTTGATCTGTTTGAAATACCATCCATGGGAGGTTAGTCCATTCCTTCTCCATAAAACCTCTCATCCTATTTGCTCTACCTCTTGTCCATTCAAACCAGTTATATATATTTTTCAATCCAGTAGCCTAGAGCTTAAGAAAACTAGTTGTACAATGGCCTTGTTGTAGAGATGAGCAAAGTAGAGGTGCAGTGGTGTGATCATAGCTCACGGCAGCCTCAACCCTCCTGGCCTCAAGTGATCCTCCTGCCTTGGCCTCTCAAAGTGCTGGAATTACAGGCATGAACTACCATGTCTGGCCATACAGAGGTTACTAGAGTTGAAGTGATTTATCCAAAGTTCTAGAATCAGCATTTGACCTGAGGTATATACATATATCTATGCTTCGTGTCTTCTACAGTAAAACTGGTTATCACAATAGCAAGATGATTTTACTGTTTTTATTCTCCCCCATTTTCTCTCTTGCTCCTCATCAGTTAATACTTTCTTATACCATTTTCTGCTTCCATGGTACAAATAAAATCAAGGCCATACTCACACTGGTGAGCAGCTAGGAGCCAGGGAAAGAGAGATGGTGGACAGCAGGGCCAGCCCTTCCAGGATGAGGATTATAAATGAACATGTGCAGAGCAAGAATAAGCAGCAGCCCCCAAACTGGGAGAACTTGCTATGAAACCCAGAGAAAACTCTCAGAGTGGAACCTTGGAGGGCATTAATTTTCATATAGAAGGTCAACACAATTTGTGTGGTGGATGAATAATATGAGGCAAGGAGGTAAAATTTTATTTTATAACTTTACACAGCTTCATGACTTTAGGCAATGGAAAGTGAGACTCTTATTAATGAGTTGGAAAAAAGTAGATATAGGTGTGCAAATGAATACAATGTTAATTGCAAAAATCTTTCAGGAAAGAACATTTGCTTATAACGACTATTATGTTAATTTAACAACATTACTGCAGCCAAAATATGACAACTTAATGCTGATTATGTTCCGTACATGTTGATAACTAATGCTTTCTAGTCCCTGTATGGAGCCTAATTGAAAAATAATTATCTTACTTTGAAGGTTTATCATCAAGTACAAGATTAAAAACACTGTGGTACTTTTGTTTCATCCATAACGAACCAACATTTCAAGTCATAGATACATCTAAGTGATGAAAGCAATCGAGTTCAAGGTGCAAAAGAGATAATAAAAAATTCACAGAAAACTATGGAATATTTATTTCCTCTTCTCTTTTCCCATTAATCATGTTTGAAAATCTTCTCTACTATAGAAAAATAAACAGCAATATGAATTTTATTAAAAACAGTTTCATTTCTTATTTTTAATAAAAGAAACAACCAGCATGCCAAGTTGATGTGTTTTGTCTGTACCGATGAACAATGTAGTTAACATATTCTCTACATTAAATATTTTATGTTGAGATATATATACACACACACACACAGAGCAAAGGAAAAATATTTATAATTATATATCTTACTCATTTCAAGAACTGAGCAAGAGGTTAACATATTTTGTCTTAGGGTTCACTTTTAAATGTGGGATACTTCGGTTCATATTAGTCAAAATAATGCTATTCTATGCAGTGATATAACAAATGAGCTTCCAAATATTAATATAATGCTAACATTGCAAAGCTTCAGTCTGGCTTGTAAATTCAATGTGGTCCAGTACCGCCTCCATATTTTAGTGGGCACTGGATATGTGGCTGTTAAGTTTCCTGTAGAAGGGGATGAGGGATGGAGGAAGTTGTTAACTCCCTAACTGCCTTGTTCACATCCATGTCCAGAACGAGTCACATGGCCCCAGCCCAACTACAAACAAAGCTACAAATTAGAGAGAAACACAAGCTATATGTTGAGCTCTACATTGAGGTCTATCATAATTGAGATTTGATTATTTTCAAGAAATTGAACCCAATCCAAATCATAAGTTGGTTTGATTAAATCTGGATTGTTTTTATTTCAGGTGGGCTACATTTTCACCATTAGCACACAAAAAAGTATAGTCACTAAATCACCAAAACCTAGGGAAAAAAACGGCTATTTCAGCATGGAAGGTTCATTTTAAACAAAAGCAGAAAATATCTGGAAACATGCTCACTCTCTCTTAATCTTGCAATTAAACCCATTAATTAAAGTCCTGTGTTATTTTGCATTTCTCTAGCATATAATTGATCTTCTGTAAGCTAGCTATTGAAAGAGAAAAGTAAATAAACTTGGGCAAAATTTTACAGCTTGGTGATATTTTACATGGTGGTGCTGAAAGCACTCTTTATTCATTATGAACTGCTATAGCACCATGATTATAATGATGTGGCCACCGTGTAATCACCACTCAGTGGAAGTGGCAGAATTTTTACTCTTTTGAGGGTGGCTATTTTTGAGTCTACGGCAAGGTATTTCGTTAAAGCCAAGATATGGGGAAGGATAAATTAGGGAAAGGAAGAGAAATAAGATAAAAGGCCAAGGTAGAGAGATGATGACATAGAGTAATAGATCTGAATCAAGGTAAATCAACAATCCACTTTCAAGGTGTAAAATAAATAACAGAAAAAAATAGTTGTATAACTCTGTAGTTATGTATATGCAAAGGTACTTCATGTATTTTTGTTTGCAATTATGTCTAGAATAAGTATGCATGGACAGAGACTGTACTAGTGGAAAAATGAGCCAAAGACATTTTATTTCATTGACTAAATGTCCAGATTAATTACATCAGCGCTAATTACATTGTTTAATAGTAGCTGTCCTGCTGCTACTCTCATCTCTCCTGTAAATAAAAACTACCATTACCCCAAAGAATTGGCTGTGAGATAAATTCCATTATGCTAGTCAAGGATTAACCACCTGTCATATTTTTATTACAGAAATATTTTGAATTGTAATTATCTGTGATGTCTTGTACACCAGTAGGAAAAGTGCAAGATTCTCAAGGGAAGAGCTCTGATTTGCTTGGTTGCTGCTGAACGAAGTTTTTGAACATTTTACTCTACAGCATGGATGAAAGACATAGCACAAGGATGGCTAGGAGGAAAAGAAACCTCTAGAGGAATGATTTTCAAAGGTAGTACAGGCTGTGAATTTGAGATCATTTTCAGGATTCTAGATTGAGAGTACAATTCTCAACACACAGTTCATTCTAAATGCATCTTTTTCTACTCTTCTATGTATTCTTAGCATTGCGCTCCTCCACCTGTGTCCAAGAGTTCATACCGATATAATAAGCTGTTTTGCCTACATGCCAAATTCTTTCTTTCTGCCTTTAAATATATATACAGGATGAAGAAGTGGAGGAGTAATTGGTTGAGTCTCAACATGAGGCTTTGTTGCATATCACTGTTTTCAGCCTACACACTATCCTTAGCCCAGGTTGCACGGATCCAACTAACTGCCACAGAACAACTCAGCTGCTGTTGTCGTTCTTGCTCCACTCTGCACTCTATCACCTATTTTACATAAATATTTCTTCCATCCATCTAATGAATAAATGTTTACTTAACCATTAAGGATGTCCAAATTGGGTAGAATTCCAGAAGGTAGCTTCTAGCTTAATTTACCAAGTGAACTAACTTAGATTAATCTTCCTAAAATACATGTCTATTTCCTTACCATCCTACATAAGGACTTTAGTGACATAATAGCCAAATTTACTGAACATTTGCTTTCTGCAAGGTACTACTCTGAGCATCTTAATGCATTTAATACTCCCAGTGTTTCGGTGAGATAGATGCTATTTTATTCCCATTTTACAAATGAGGAAACTGAGTCACAGAGCGGTTACTAGTTTACTAAGGCCACTTCATTAGAAAATAGTGCAGTTGTGATTTAAATTCAGTAGTTTAGTGTGCTGTGTTACATGACCATTCTTGGTCTAGTTGGGCTTCACTGAAAAAAAAAACAGTAAAAAGAATAAAGCTCAAACTTTTCTAACCAAGTTTAAGACCCTCTGTAATCTTTATATCTTCTACTTATCCTGTCTTACCACACAGTTCCCTGAAATATAGAAACTACACCTCTATTCCTGTTATGCTCATTACAAGCACTGAGGATTTGCTCAAAGGGTCTTCTCAATCAGAATGTCCTTCTACCTCCTGCTATCTATTCAACTCCACTTGGTTTCTAAAGCAACTTAAAAGCTTGCCTTTTCCCTGGAGGTTTTTCCATTACCTACTCCATCTCATAGTAATCTATCTTTTACAGTGCTCACTATTTTGAAAAAAAAAAAAAAGATTTGGTGCTTTAAACATTTATTTTGTGATAGATAAAATAGTAATAGATACATTGATATGAGATAAACAGATATAAATAAAATCATATATTTGAAGATAGACCCAAGCTGCATTAAAAATCTATGTTCTATCATTTACCACCTATATGTAACCTGGACTGAACTCAAGTTTTCAATCTGTAAATATCCACCTGCACAGGTGTTATGTATGTCCTATCATTTTACTGAAATAAGAGACTTTATATGTATATATACACACACACACACACACACACACACACACACACATTGATATGGTTTGTCTTTGTGTCTCCACCCAAATCTCAGATGGAATTGTAATCCCCATGTGTCAAAGGAGGGATTTGGTGGGAGGTGACTGGATCATGGGACGGTTTCCCCCATGCTGTTCTTGTGATAGTGAAGGAGTTCTCGCAAGATCTAATGGTTTAAAAGTGTAACACCTTTTATTACTCTCTCACTCCTGCCACCTTGTAAAAAAGGTACCTGCTTCTCTTTTGCCTTCTACCATGATTGTAAGTTTGCTGTGGCCTCCCAGCCATGTGGAACCATGAGTCAATCGAACCTTTCTTTTATAAATTATCCAGTCTCAGTATTTTTATAGCAGAGTGAGAATGGACTAATACACACACACAGACACACACACACACAGACACACACACACACACACCCCTACATATACACATGTCATATTTTATATAGACATAAATATATAGTCGTTTATATTTATATCTACACAGAGACATACATAAACATATATACTAAATTATATGCTTAAATATATATTATATATATCTATCTTATAATCAGGTATATATGTCTTATAATCAAGATAAAAACTGTATTTCAACCCTTGCTATGCCAATGATGCATTATATAATCCTGGGATATGTACTTAACTTGCAAACTTCATTGTCCTTTTTTTTTTAAATAGCAAGGAGAATACTCATGAACTAATAGGTCATGTGCTTAATATAGCTAGGCTTTTTGGGAACACAAGCAAGGATGTACCAATCCAACTGTCCCTACTGATTTTAGGATCTATTTACTAATGGATTTCCACTGAGAAAGCTATAGATCCATTGTTCCCAGTCTAAAAGCTTTGCTCAAAGATGCTTCTAACTTCAGATCTTTTATAGGGTTAAAAATGTGTACTGCTAACTAGTAAATCATGACTAAGTTTTCCATCACAGGGCAACCCAAGAAAACCTTTGGTATTTCAGAGATTGCCATGACATTTTTCTTCCTTTCTTTCCTTCCTACTCACCTCTTAATCATAAGAAATCTGGAGCATGACTATATAAGAGCATGGGTGAGCAAAGTTCCAAGAACTATATTCATATTTTTTATTAAATCTTGAAGTGTTCAGTCATTATTACTCTATATCTTCATCAAGATGACTAATCTAGTCATTATTGTTAAAGATGAAATAATTTATGTTTTGTAACAATTAAGCATTTCTCAAGGTCTTGAGACTGGCTATAGGCCTTCACTGTAATACAGCATAGTTATTTTATATAAGCTAGTTATGTGTATTCTGTTTGCCCATTTGTAAAATGAGAATAATAATAGATGCCGTACCTGGATTTGAACTTGCAATAAAGATATATTCCTAGAAAACTAGAGGTATGTCTTAATTACTCTGTATTTCCAGCACCCAACCACTCATATATACCTAATAGCTCTCATGTTAAACTGAATTAAAATAAGTTACAATACATTAAAGTTTATAAATTTTTAATCTCTTTAAATTTAATGGGTTATTAGGTGCATTACTAACATTTTGCATTAACAACCACATCTTTTATAATCAGTGAATTTGGAAGATACGTTTTTATACAGATAGCTATATTTACAAAGAGAATAACCCATCTGGCCCATGGGATAACTGAAATTAATTTTTTATTTTTGTATCTGAGAACCAGGTGTCTTTTTTCCAAGCTAATGTTAGGTCAACATATAGGCTTAAATACAAGTTTTCAAAATTGCATGTAGTCATATTTGATTTGTATGTACATTTTTAATGTATTTTATTCTACCTAAAGACTCATATCATGATTCCTTAATGAGCTTTCAGGCAAAGAAATAATGTTGGAACGTACAAAAAGCTACCAAGGTTAACCTCTGATCACAGATGTGCCTTAGTGATAAAAGCACTTTACTTTTATCAAACTATAATTAATTTTCTGTAGTGCTTCAAATAATATATTCAACTTCTCATTTTTAATTAAGATTCCTTTTCTTGCTCCAAATTTAAATTATGTTCTGAAAGCAATTTTTGTCAATTGCTTTTTCATGTGAGAAATATAATTATGAACTAAATTTTGTTACTGTCACATTCATACTTTTAAATAATAAAGTTGTGAATAAAAATGAACAAAGACTCTTGCACATACTTAAAGTGTCTCATTCTATAAGAAGAATAGAATAATTCCAGAATACACTGATAATGCATAACTATCCTGGTTTTCTAAAGAAAAAATACATTTTCTAGTAGCTTATAACCAGTTAGCATAATATATATCTATTGTTAGGAGCCTGAGTAGAAGCAGAAAAGTAAAAACATTAATTAATAAATGCACTGTAAATCTTTTAACTAAAATCTGATAACAATTATTATTACTATCATTTTAATTAAACTTTAAGTTCTGGGGTACATGTGGAGAATGTGCAGGTTTGCTACATGTGTACACATGCCATCGTGGTTTTCTGCATCCACCCCCACATCATCTACATTAAGTATTTCTCCTAATGTTATCCCTCCTCAATCTTCCCACCCCCTGTTATCCCTCCCCTACCCCACCGCACCCCAACAGGCCCCAGTGTGTGATGTTCCCCTCCCTATGTCCATGTGTTCTAACTGTTCAACACCCACTTATGAGTGAGAACATATGGTGTTTTGTTTTCTGTTCTTGTGTCAGTTTGCTGAGAATGATGGTTCCCAGCTTCATCCATGTCCCTGCAAAGGACATGTACTCATCCTTTTTTATAGCTGCATAGTATTTCATGGTGTATATGTGCCACATTTTCTTTATCCAGTCTATCACCGATGGGCATTTAGGTTGGTTCCAAGTCTTCGCTATTGTAAACAGTGCCACAATAAACATACATGTACATGTGTCTTTATAATATTTATGTTGTTAGTCTTCGACTAACAACATAGATCAAAACAAGGCATTTAAAACTTAGAGCAGTCTTTTAATAAATAATTTTAAGATGCTGGTACTATTGGGTTATCCATAAAAAGAAACATGTTTAAAGGTGAATTTCTGTTCATAACCAAAGGTCTTAGAGACAAGATATTTTTGTAGGAGGGCTCTATTGTTCATTTCTTGGCTTCTTGGGTGTCACAAGGCAGTTGTGGCAATTCCAGCCACAGTGACAATGTCTCAGTTCTGTTTTTGTGACATCTAGATCTTAGCTGCAGTCCTCAGAGGCAGAAGTTACACTGTGGGCAGTTCTGTATGTTTATTATTCCAGAGGATCTAGTCTGCAAACTGCATTGTTCTTTCAGCAACTTTCCAAACAACTCTTCTCGTACATCTCTTCCTTCTTAAAACACCTTGCATGGTTTTATTTCCTGGGCTGAACCCTGCATAACACATTACTTATACTGTTTTGCTTCATGAAATAGAAAGACAAAATAATCTTTGACATTGAAAGCGATAAAAAAGAATAAGAGCTTGGTAGAAGTTAAGCTTTGCTGCAAGCTCAATGAATGGCTCCTTCATGGTTTAAATTGCTCAGTGATATTAAGCAATATTAAACATGGTTTAATATCACTGTGTCTATTAACCTGAATCTCCTGAGCCAGAATGGGGCATTTTCCCAGGAACCAGAGAGGAAGCTGGAAGGTCATGCATGTATATCTCAATTCCATATGTGACTGGTGAAGGGATCCAACTTGTAAGTTGTGTCAACTTGTGTCACCAAAGAATTGTGCCCAAAGAGAACTAGCAGGAGTCTTGGAGATCTGAGAAGCTGTCATTACACTGAGTCTCAAGTGACAGCTGAGTCAGTATACAGCCAGCTATGCTTAGATGACAGAGTGGCACTTTTCTTCATCAAAAGAAGGGCTATTTGTTCTTTCATAATGACATGAATTCTGAAGTGAACAGCTCTGCTGTCTCTGTTTTGATTACCTCCACATAAGAATGAGAGGAGGCAGAATGTTAAATAATATCAAACACTAACCTTGGTCTTTTTGGAGTCTTTGGGAAAATGACCTCAGTGGTGCTGCTGAAGAGTGGTTATGGAAATAAATGTCCAATTTAGAGGTCTTATATAATCCACTACCCATTTTCATGATTTTTTTTCTGTTTTTGTGGAATCATTAGATAATAAATATAGATACACATTCATGCAGTCTTCTATATTCTGGAGCCTCCTAAGATTTGCTCGGAGAACTGTCAGAGAAATCAGGTCCATAGTGAGTGAATAAGGAGATAACATGATACATCCAACAAATGGATATAGGCATCAGACAGAACTAGGTTTGAATTCCTTTTCATCCACTTACTGTGTGGTTTGGGGAAGGGTTAGAATAGAAACTGGGAAACTGAGAATTGATCCAATTCCAAACCTACGATTTGTGTAATAAAAGCGGGATCCATATGCATTTTTTTTAAAACTGAATTGACTGTTGATCCCGTATCAGTCATACCTTTTAATTACTCTGTGTGAAAAATCCTGTTGACTTTCCTAAATTTTTCATGTGTTCTAAAGTTCTTGATTACACTAAGCATTGATTTAACCTCCCATTAGCTACATCCGTTTGGGCCTCCAACCAGGATCACTCATTTGCATAAGTGATACTGGTTAAAATTAAACATTAGAAGACACTGTATTCAATGTTAAATATCCTTTCATAAAGATTATAATAACATTTTATAACAATACACCTCATGCTTCAGAGGTCTTTATGTCACATCTCAACTCATTCCATCTTTAAAGGAGGAGAGCAATTTCAAAAGCTTTATATTTCTCATTATTTTTATTTTCCCATCCATTTACTAACACTGGACCATATTTCAGAGTTTCATGAATAGTGAAGGCAGATTTCAAGGAACATCAGAGTTATGACGGCATTCTTAACTTGACATTCACAGAAAAATCTGAAAGTACACGGATGGCTGGTTTTATCCAGAACTACACTTAATTTAAACCCAGTTCTTAAATGTTTTTTTTTTCCCCCTGAAGTGTCTGCTGCATTTGATATATCTTTAGTTTCCATAAGCTGTTTACACCTGCTCAATCTCAAGGACACTCCATACTCAGAATAATTTAAGCCAATTTGATGAGTTGAATAGTGATAAACTACAGAAAAGCAACAGGATTTTAGAATAGAAAGAACCATTCGAGTTCATTTTGTCCACCTCTCCTTCCCTTGAGTCCTAAAGTTTAATACTTTCTCCAAAGCCCTATAGTTAGTTAACGGCAGAGCCCGGTCTAGAACCAAAGGCTTCCTATTCTTGGATATCTGCTCTTTTCATAGTTCCATGCTGCAAATAGATAAAGCCAAGAGTAGTCGCTCCTTACCACGTTCTAGCAATGCTATACTGCAATGTGAGCTGGACATTAAAATAGCAGTAACTTTAATTAGTATTCCTTTTTCATTGTTCTTTTGGCTAGGTGCATTTGAATCAGAAATGGACTATCCTACTAGAAGCCTACAGTCTTAAAGTCCCATGAGAACACTATTATCCACTGCCATCTGCCTATTGCTTTCCTTCAACTATGTAATCATCTAATAGCCGAGATTCTGGAAACTGGGGTACGTCCGAATCTGACGGAATCCTAATTTTTTCTATTCAAAATGTGCAGTGTTGTACAATAAGATGTGTTGACCTTCTTATGTCCAACAAGGCTGTGATTATGAAGCCTGCAGGGAGCAGATTCTGAGTTCCCTGAAAGGTGGGTTATTTTCCATCAAAGCTGATGACTGGCTTTTCCAGAGACACAATATAGCTTCAGAATTCTCTCCTCATTTATTCCTTGGACAGCTGCTAGGACCATTGAAGTCCAAGCTTGTATATTTCACCTGCTTTTATGATCAATGGCCCACAAACCAATTTCCTATGGAGAGCCTACCTCCTATGAAGAAAAGGCAAGATAAACAGAAACTAAGAGGAAAAAAACAAAGGAAAGATTGGGTTACAGCAACAGAAAAAACCAATCAAGTCAGGGCAAAGCGAATTTTATGTGGTTGGGAAGATCAGTAACATCATATACTGTTGGTGTTTATTGGTGTTGGTGTTTATTCCATTTTTTGTGTGTGTGCCAGATATGTTCCTTTATTCACAAACTAGTGTCCTATGGTGTCAAATGGATAAATCAATACAATCACTTTTAATGTTTCTTAATTTTACTTCTTAAGCAACATTTTGAAGCCATTTATCTCCTGGAGAGTACTCTGTCAACTAAGCCAATGAATGTTACCCTGTGACCAGGAAAGATACATTCATTTTGTTCAATCGAAAGAAGAAATAAATCTGTAATACTTTCATATATATGACATGAAACTGGATCTTAATATTCTCAGTAAGATAGGAAAGAAGGTAAATCTAATATAGCTTTCTGTAAAGTAATAACACATTTAATAACTAAGCCAGGAGCATACAGTGAGATGTGTAAACAAGTAGAATACTTTGACATATATGCTACTATTTAGAAGCTTTTGAATTTTTCCCTTGGTCTAGCCTTCCAGGTCAGCTTATACATCTCCCAAGAAATTGAGTTTTGCTTGTTTATAGACTTCCTTTCTTTTTTGTTCACACTGCTAATAACCATCTTTATTCTCTCATAACCCTTATTCTTAACAGCACCAAATATAATTAATCTATTTATAAATATCAAATTCATTTTCAAAGAACAAAAATCTGGCAACTTCATTCTGAAACAATTACAACAGTGTATGATTTACACTCTGAAAGCAATTTCAAAAAAAAGTTCCCAAATTGATGATTCTTATTTGAGGCAATAAGATTAACGTAGAAACAGATGTACAATATACAGCTGTTGCAATATGTTGGTTTAAAGTTGTAGTGTGCTTTAAAATTCAACTGGATATATTGCTTCTACTCCTATGTCTGCTATGCAGCTACAGTTCAGCTTAACATCCCAGAACACAAAGCTATATTACTTAAAGATCCTCTGAACACGTATCATTTTTGATCATTTTTAACTCAGAGAATTTCTTTCCATTGGAATAAGATGATTTCTTTTCTGGTGATCTAATCCACACTTTGATGTCACTCTCCCTTCTTACAACATGTTTAGAAATAAATGTACCTTCATAAATAAAATCACAAGTAATTAGATTCATTCATACCCACAGAAACACAATGCCTTGTCAGATGTTAACATATATATTTACAACTTTTATAGTACTAATTTTTGCTTGAGAAATAAAATTATTTTTCCCACAAAGTATACTAGAAATATCTGCCCTAATTTCAGACATTTTAATAGGTATGTGGCCAACCAGCCTCTCTCTAATAGACTTCTGTGACCATAGTCTTAACAGGGATTATATAATTATCAAAAGGGGATGCTGACTCCTTGCATAGTCATACCTTTTGCTGTGTTGCTAACTGCTTTTCTTAACAGGAGACAGTTTCTCATAATGTTTAAAGAGCTTGCTTTTCTGTGGAACATAATTTGGTGTAAATATCAAAAATGTTAAAGACGTATTAGAAACTTTACAGTTTTATAATTGTCAATGATTCTTTTTTGTGTGTCTTAGTTTTACTAACTTAAAGGGCTTAAATATATAGAAACACTATTGTGAGTTACAATCAGTGTAACTCAGTGTAACACAATCAGTTCTACAAAACTAATTTCTTTCATATCTTAAATCTATGATTTTCACTTTATTCACTTTTTTTTTTAAAGACAGAGTCACGCTATGTCACCAGGATGGAGTACAATGGTGTGATCTTCGCTCACTGCAACCTCTGCCTCCTGGGTTCAAGCAATTCTCCTGTCTCAGCCTCCTGAGTAGCTGAGACTACAGGTGTGTACCACCACACCTATCTAATTTATGTATTTTTAGTAGAGACGGGGTTTCACCATGTTGGCCAGGATAATCTCGATCACTTGACCTTGTGATCCTCCTGCCTGGACCTCCCAAAGTGCTGAGATTACAGGCATGAGCCACTGCACTCGGCCACTTTATTCACTTTTTATAAAATAGAATTAGGCTTTAGTTTTATTGATTTTTGTTTTTGGTTTTGGTTTTACTTGGTATACACTGGTATTTCTTCTGGCTTCAAATAAATTTAAAATATTTGCCAATAAAACCATCTCATCAAATGACAAAGAATGGTCTTGGGAGGGAAGTTTAATTTTAACTACCTTCCTTTTGATTTTGAAACTTTTAAAATTGGTCATTGAAGTCCTTCCTCACATTCTTTCGTATAATGGAAAATAGTATCTAAAATTTATATCTGTTTTCATACTTGCTTCAAAAGTTAATTTGTGTCTGTAATAAATATCAAAGCTAGAAAGGACCAGAACTTTACCAATAAACAGCAGTGATTATTTTTTTCCTCATATTTAAAAAGCATGTCAGTTTAATCGCAGTTGATTAGACTCAAGAGTCAAATATATGCAATCATTATGCTCAGTAGCATATTAAAATGAAAATAAACTCCATTTTTACTCTTTAAACATTTGGAAATTATTCCAATATTCTTCTGTATTAATTGCATTAATTTCTCTCATATACTTTTGAATCCATATTACCCAAGGGACAATGCATGCTGCCTTAACTTTGCACATTTAACATGCTGTGATGAAACAATCCTGTCTAATAATCTCTAAATAAATGCTGCAAATTTAGTGCTCCTGGAATTGCCTTTTGTATACTACCAGGGTAACTGAAATCCCATATGATGGATGTTCTAAACTCTGTCAAGTCTTTTGTCTATATATGTTTTTCATGGTTAGTCTTTATCACATTCCAGATGATAACAGTTCTCATTGTCATTTTCTCCCTTCTCCTGAAGTTCAATTACATAAAAATCTTATGTAGCCTGAAATCTACTAGGAGAATGATTCATTCACAGGGTTCACCTTCTTTTTTTTTTTTTTTTTTTTTTTTGAGACAGACTCTTACTCTGTCACCCAGGCTGATATGCAGTGGCACAGTCATGACTCACTGCAGCTTCAACTTCCTGAGCTCAAGTGATCCTCTCAAGTAGCTGGGACTACTACAGGTGCATTCCACCATATCTGGTCAAGTTTTAAAATTTGTCTGTAGAGATGGGGTCTTGCTATGGGGTCTCACAGAGATGGGGTTGGGAAAGAATGAAGAATCGATCTCAGCCTGTGTATGTACGCATGCATAAGCATACACATGGATGTACACTCATGCTCTCACTCACTATGTGCCCAACAATTCTTCTTTTCTAGTAGCTATAAAATAAATTTATTATCAGTCAGCCACAAAATAATAGTAGGATAGTAGGATAATGAAATAATTATGAAGTGTATATGAGAGATAAAATTAAAACTTGAAAATTCCCCCCAAATTGTAAAATAAACTTAATTTTTACAGGTTTCAACGAGAAAAAAAAAAAACCACCAAACATTTCCATTGAGAAACTGCACAATTGGCTTCTTAAATGTAAGTTTTGTTACAGAACTCAATATATGCTCAGTAATTCTATTTCTGTGACCATCTCCTTCCATGCTAAGAGATATAGCTTTTGTTCAAAGGTTTTTTTTTTTTTTTTTTTGAATAAGGCTCTGAGATAAAGTTCTAGGGAAACAAAATGCAAGTCTAAATTCAGTCAGCCCTTGTTTATGTAGCGTGGGCAGATTAATGGGCTTTTTGTATTATTTGTAGTTAAGGTTCAGTGGAGATCTAGACTAACCAGTTCCCTTCCCTGCTTAGCTTAGAAATCAGCCAGCAGCTGGAAACAGACTTTCTACAGAGAAGAGTGCAAGAACCAACTTGTCCACAACTACATTGACTGAGTGTATGTATATGCGTGAGGAAGAGAGTGGTGGGTGGTCTTTGGAGCCCTAGCTCTAGAACTGTCTCTTATTATATACCAAGAAATTCCACCTCCTAGATGTGCCTCCTTTCCTTCCAGATATAGTTGGTGGTAGAGTAATGTGGTAGTAAGCAGAATTACTCAGTTAGGTCTTGTTTTGTGAAAAATTGTTTTTTTACCCTCATATAACTCACTACAATTTTGTTTCAACTGAGTTATCAAGAACCTATTCTGGTGCCAATGCTAGATTAAACAAGAAGTGAATGTATACATGTTAATGCTTGCATGTATAAGAGCAATGATATAGTCTTCCACAGTCCATGTTCCTTCTATGGTGCTATGTTCATGAAAACCAACAAGAATTTTTTTGACCCAGGAAAATATGTAGCAAATGTGATTCTATACTCAGTAGCAACAGATATGCTATAAACTTATCTATGTTTCTAAACAATGGCAGGAATTTTCATACTGTGGACACACTTTTACTGTATCCTTTCTGAATCTGTTTAAAAACTTTATTAAAGGATATACTGAGTGTACAGACAACTCAACACTAAGAAAACAAATAATCCCATTAAAAAGTGGGCAAATGACATGAACAGACATTTATCAAAAGAAGACATACAAATAGCCAAAAGGTATATGAAAAAATGTTCAACATCCCTAATTACCAAAGAAGTGCAAATCGAAACCACAGTGAGCTATCATCTTACTCCAGTTAGAATGTCTATTATTAAAAACACAAAAAATAATAAGTGCTGGTGAGGATGCAGGAAAAAGGACATTCTTACACACTGTTGGTAGGAATGTAAATTAGCACAGTCACTAGGGAAAACATATGAAGATTTCTCAAAAAACTAAAATAGAACTACCATATGGTCCAATAATCCCACTACTGGGTATTGTTCCAAAGGAATAAATATAGGAGATCAGCATATCAAAGAGATACCTACACTTACATGCTTATTTCAGTACTATTTACAACAGCAGAGATAAGGACTCAACTGGTATCCATCAGGGGACCAATGGATACATACAATGCGGTATATATACACAATGGAAGGCTATTCAGTCATAAAAGGAATAAAATCCTGTCATTTGCAGCAATATGGACAGAAGTGCAGATCATTATGTTAAACGAAACAAGCCAGGACCAGAAAGACAAAAATAACATGTTCTTACTTATATGTTGAAGCTAAAAAAGTTGATTCCATGGAGAGAGATAGAAGAATGATAGATAATAGAGGACTGGGAGAGTGAGGGATGGGGAATGAAGAGAGGTAGGTTAATGGGTACAAATATACAGTTAGATAAAAGATATACGTTCTATTGTTTGACAGCAGAATAGAGTGACTATAGTTGACAACAATGTATTGTATATTTCAAAGAAGCTGGACGAAATAACTAGAATTGTTCCCAACACATAGAAATGATAAATATTCAAAGTGATGGATACCTCAAATACCTTGACTCGATCATTACACATTCTATGCATGTAACAAAAGAAATATGTACCCCATAAAAATGTAAACTATGTATCGATTAGAAATTCAAAAAAGATACATGAAGAAAATTTTTTTATAAAGATATACTGAGTAGGGCCAGGTGCAGCGACTCATGCCTGTAATCCCAGCACTTTGGGAGGTCAAGGTGGGTGGGTCATCTAAGGTTGGGAGTTCAAGACCAGCCTGACCAGCATGGAGAAACCCTGTCTCTACAAAAAATACAAAATTAGCCAGCCGTGGTAATGCATGCCTGTAATCCCAGCTACTTGGGAGGCTGAGGAAGGAGAATTGCTTGAATATGGCAGTGATTACCATGAGCTGAGATCTCACCATTGCACTGCAGCCTGGGCAACAAGAGCAAAACTTCATCTCAAAAAAAAAATACAAAAGATGCACTGAGTTAAGATGGTGGATTGCCCAGGTCAATTAATCAGTATAAAGCCATTTTTATATTATAAGTTACAATCTCTGTAGTTTTTGTTCACTTTTTTGCCAGGTTAAAAACATCATTAGTCAATGATGTTATTGGAATTGGCCATTAGGAGAGACAGCTGAAAATTCAAAGAATAATTGTTTCATCATGATGTTCAGATTCACTGAGTTTTTAATCATCTCCTTTACAGGAGCTATTCAAGGATTTCTAATTAAATTTATGACCTTGTACTGAAATTACATCTTGAACCTTTTAATGTTTACTCATATAAGTCTAGCTATTTTACTCTTACATTTACTTTTCCTTCATAGTCTTCTTTGGTACTGTAAAAGGAGATGCTTTATTTAAGAAGTTAATTAACTAATGCAAAATTTACTCCTATTATCTTCATATTTAATTAAGACTTTCTTATTTATGTCATCATCTTAGCAAGGACTACATGTATTCTTGAATGTTGGCTTCTTATCTATTTCCCTCAGCTTTTAAACATAATAAACTGCCTGGATTCTTTATTCAGTATTTCAGATCTCCTTTCTTTCATGCCACAAAAGATAAATTCACACTGCTGCACTGACAACATCACAGCTTTGAAAATGTGTCCACCTGTTACCTTATAAATAGTTCAGTCACTTACTTTAATCCATCTTCCTCTGTCCATCACTCTAATGTCAAACTTACAAGTTTAAGAATGCACTTTTCTCAACTTCCAGGTTTAAAGCAAGAGTCCAAAAGCCTATTCACTTAACTAACACACACTGACAGAGGTATCATTTTGACTGACAAAATGCCAATCATCAAGTATTCTCATTTAGGAATATTTGATAATGGTGTCCTGGCATTGCCGTTTTGATGAATATTCAATGCTAACAATGGCAAAAGTCCACCTCTCCTAAAAGGTGTGTAAGTCAAAAGGGCTGAGTGATAACCTGTCCATCTTCACAACTCAGTGTGTTTTCAGTATTTCAGTATAATTATCCAGTATCTATACCAGATAATTAGTTACATAGTTCTGGTGGTTCAACCCTAGATAATAAATTGTTTTTTTTTGTTTTGGTTATTTCTTTCACTTATACTAGCCAAGTTTTTCTTTATTTAATATTATCCTTTCACAACCCATAGCTTTGTGTTTATTCGGAGCAGAACTAAAAGAAAAATAACTCATCACATCCACAGATAAGAATTTCTAGAGAGAGTGGAAAGTCTCCGAAGTGCATAGAATCTACCTTGAAGAAAATGGATTTTTTATATCAATCCAGGATCTAGAGCCTAAGTTTAGAAGTCTTTGATTTGTCCTAAAGTTAATAGGGGACTCTCAAGTGAGCTGAAACAGGCATTAAGAAGTTGATTTGTGGATTTTATCATTTTACCAATTCCTCTGTTTTGGAAGGATAATCAGAAATGATTGCTTGTGGATATCTGTAGGTCACATATAAGAAATTTACCCCAACGTGCTTTCTAAGCATCATTGCTTTCTAAGACTTTCAGAACACTTAGCTTTACTTTCCAATGTGCACTTTTCTTTTCACTTATGTGACTCCCATGTTGCAAACCAGAGATGAGGTTGGGAGTTACAGTGTAGATTCTATTCACAGAATAGCTGTTTCAACTAATAAACTAAATTTGCATTCTCCTATCTCCCAATGTACAGTTTTACCTCCATCATAATTCATTTGGAATCACCAACAGTCTGGACTAGAATCAATATTTCTCAATACTAACTTCAGAAGCGTAAGTCAGGTTTTACAGTGAAAATCACAAGTCTCTTCTGGCTACAACTTCATCATAAACCATATTAGTGCAGTTATAAACATTTGCGCTTAAAATTGCCACATCTCAAATAAGTTTTCTGTTCCAAAAGTCCACCATAAAAAATAAGTGCAATTTCACTTTCTTTTTATCAATGAATATAGAGCTAAACATCTATCTCTTAACATAAAAATATTAATATTGCCCATTGTACTCACATGGCACCGTACGGAGGTAGAGGTTGTCACGAATGATTTGCTGAAGCTCGTGGTCCACAGAACCCTTTTGAAATCGTAAGTTGAGGTAGTGACGAAGGTCTTTATCAACAATTCCTCCTAAAATAAAAAGAGTTTATTAGTAAGGAATGTTGGAAAATATGTTAAGCATGTAATTTGATTCTGTCGTCCATATTCTCAGGAACCCATTTAAAAGACGCATTATTTCAAAGTGTTCTTTTGACCTTCTGAAACATTTACTGCCATAATAATAATAGAGATAACATTTAGTGAGATAATAATTGCCTGCCAAGTTCAATGCTTTGCATGTATTCCTTAATTTATCCCTCATTTAGAATGCAGCCTATATCATAATAAAAGATACGTTACTCCTGATATATACTGAAATATTATAGTATAACTCATTGCATGGGTAAAAAGACCATTTAATCATTTATTCATTGCTTCCCATTCCACCCTATCCCAACTCCTGGAAACCACCTTTCTGTCTATACATTTGACTACTCTAGGTACGTCATATATGTAGAATCTATAATACTTGCCCTTTTGTGACTGGCTTATTTCACTTAGTTTAATGTCTTAAAAGTTTGAAAAGATTTTTAAGTTATTTAAAGTTGCTCTAGATTTAGTTAAGCAGGATGGTATAAAAAGTTAAAGAAGAAAAACCTACACAAATATTAATGATTTTACTCCCTTCACACAATAAATAAGAGTAATTTCTCTGTTTTGTATTATGTGTACAAATGTTTTTTAACAAGAGACAAGGTTTGAAAGAATGTAGGTTTTTTTTTTCCTTTTTCTAATACAAACAGTTTTGAGTCTGTTTGCCCTTATAATCTAATAAAAAAATAAAACAGGCTATAGTTAAAAAAACAATAACGTAGATCTATCAAATACTAATTTGATATTTAAAGATAACTGTGTTAACATACAGATTTATCTTAAAACCTTTCCTATTCCATACTGGAAAAAGTTAATTATAAATCAAAATACTAGTAAAAATATAAGTAAGAATTCCTGAAACTCTTATTATTTCAGTCAAACATACCAGGACAATTGAGCCATGACAAACAAAGATAGAGGAAACAGGAAATCTTTAATAATTATAAAAATTACGTTCTCTTCAAATCCTTTTGAATCTCAGAATTAGAATTCGCAAATATGTTGACACTACCATGATCGCACAAACTTGCATTATGTAGGTGTGCACATGTGCAAAACAAACTCCTTTTATACAGACAGTAGCTAATAGACTTATAGTGTAACATTTATGACGTTTTCAAAATCCATCATTTCAGTGCCTCCTAATCTGCAGGTATAGTCTCAATAAGATGCCATTTTTAACTGCAAGATGGCATTTTTAACCGAATTAATTCTCAAAATTCTTACCTTCAAGATGTTATTTCTTTCATATTTGAGCAAATGCTCTCTTAATCTATTTTTCCATCCAATATAATATGATAGGGGAAATCAAATGACATAAAACAAAAACATTTTTTGTTGGGTGTATATAAATATTACATCCGGAATGACTGAACATATAATTTGCCAAATTCAAAACCATTTTCTCAGCCAAAGAAGCAGAGCAGTCAGAAATAAAATTCATTTGAAACTGTCATTACACACAATTCCAACAATTACCTATTATTTACATCTCCAAATGTCCTGTGTTTCCATGTGCCTTGGACTTGCTGGCTCCATACTGAAGTAGTTAATAGTTTAGAAATCCTGAAATTCTCTTTTTCTACTTTTTTTTTTTTAGACAGAAATACTTGCTTGCCCTTGCTAATTTATCACACCTACTGAGTAAGCACCACGCCTGTGACTGTTCACAACTGTCATTTCTGCCAGATTCTAAGGCTACAGGTCCTTTGGCAACTGCACCCCCTCTTCCTTCTCCTTTTCTTTCAATCAAATATGTGGAACATACCAAGTAATGAGATGCTTTCTGGCAGCCTAAGAAAATGCCAACTATAGAACAACAGATGTAGTCTCTTCATTAAGGTAAGCCAGAATTGCTCACCTAAGGTAACATGGATAAGTTCACATTTTGTACTTCAGGATGATTCTTATCCCTAAAAATATATTATCAGTTTAAACCTTTTTTTTTTTCTTTACTACAAATATACTGAATTACATTTCTTGAAAGTTTATCTACCTAAGAAAACAACAAAAAATTTGATGTATTCATTTCAGTGACTGTATCTTTTTTTCCACAGAAGGACCTGCCAAAGATTTTAAGAATCAATATAAAATTTCCTTCACTAATTACAATGAGTTGTCATAAATTGTAACAAAATTCCACATGCAATCCCCTTTGTTTTGGAAGGATTTCTCTTGCCTCCTATTTCTCAAATGCTTTATCATCCTTTGCCGTTTATCATAGCATCTTTCAAGTCAGGCAATTTTATTAATCCAGTATTCTTATAGCAAACTCTGCTAGTTGCCTACCCAATATTCTTTCTGTTATTCTTTTCTTTTAAAAGAGCTCTGATTTAGTTTTGAACAGAAACATGCTGGGCCTCAGGACATGGATCACAGTGATCTGAAAAGTCATTCAATCATTCCCCACTTCCCTAACTGCCCTTGCAGCTTCTACCAGTATATTCTGGCCATTGACACCTAGCACAGAAGGAAATGGACATGATACCTAAGATGTAGCAGCCATATTCTGACCATGAAGTGAAGTGACAAGCACAAGGAAAAATCCAACATGCTCAGGATACTGGAGTAGAGGTTAGAAACAGCCTGCACCCCACATGGCTTTACTAAGCAGCTAAAAACAATGTCAGTAACTACATAGCTTAAGATTTCTTGTTATATGAGAAAAAGTGAACACTCGTCTAAGTAACTATTATGGTTGAGTATTCTTTTAAAACTAATATAGTTGAACCACTGTACATAATCTTAAAACACACATATATATACACACAAATATATAAATGTTATACACATATGTATATATACACGTATATTTTGTATGTATACACATACATATACATATATGCATGTGTATATACATGTGTGTATATGCACAGTATATGTGTATTATGATATATAACATGTATGCATATGTACAGTATGTGTATATATGTGTTATAAGTGTTATACGCATATATAATGTACATATATGTATATATGTATATGTATATGTGTGTGTATATATATATGTATATATATATACACACACGCATACATAGACATAAAGGCATATTTATCCTTAATTAGAAATTTCAATTAGAGAGGAATTAAACAACAGACATTGGGCAATGATGTCCTGAAAAAATAGAGTCTGATTCTCAAGATGACCTATTTCAGGTTTATAAGTTAGCATTTCAAAGCACGCTAAAAAATAGGGTTCCAGATAGTGTATAATAAATGTTATCTATTGTCAAAATAAATAAGTAATTTGCTATCTTATTTACCATAGCTATAAATCTTTTATTTCACTTTTAGTGTTTGTAGAGTTTCTGTTCTATCATTTGTTAATTATTCCTAGATTTGGTAGCTCATAGGACGCACACATCAACCATTTTGTTGAGCAGAGCCCTGTCAACATTAATGTCTCGTTGCATGCTTTAGCCATTTGTACTTTTCAATCAAAAAATTCAGTGGCTCTTACTTGCTATTATATTTGAATAACTATTGACTTATTTCGTTATGTGAAAAGGTCTTCGTTTTCTTTATTTTAAAAAATAAGACTGTAGACAAGTATTAAATGCCTTCTCAAATCACACTTTTAGTAAATGAGAGAGCTGGAAAGGATTTGAAGCCTACAATTCCAAAAACACGTACCTAATTTTCACGCTCTACAGTCTGAAGACCAGACTTCTCAGTACAAAGCAGTCATGTCCTTTCTCAACAGGACCCCAATCAAGGTTTTGAGCTTAACATCAAAATGTAACTTAAGAAGAACCTTTTAGAATAGAGCTCAGCTCAAACTCTTCCTATTGCAAATGAGGAAAGTGAAGCTCACACAGAAAGTATGGTACTGGGTGGGGAGTGAGGGAAGCAACGAGGAGCAACACCTACGGTCTAGTTGAGGAGAAAACACCAAGTGCCAACATTCAAAACTGGTGTGTGCATTTCTAAGGTTTCCATCGTTTTCAGGAATGCCCTCAGTAGACATTGACTGCTTTGTCCTTTCTGTGACTTGAATGCCTAGACTGAGGAAACAAAGGAAGAAGATGCTGCTTGGATCAGATGGACAGAATCTCCTTGGCATATTTCTTAAGGCAATTTGTTAGCTCCAGCTGTGTAGCAAAAGCCACTCTTTCAAAATTTGAGGGAGAAACATACTAGGATCTATAATGTTTGGGCCAAGGGTCTGGTTGCTAGTAGTCCCTTTTAGCAAAGTAGTGTCATGCCTCACTCAGACATGACCATCAGCTCAACCTTCCCCTCCTCTTGAGTCAACTGCTTCTGGAATGAACCTGTACCTTATAAACTTTTATTAGCCTAAACTGGAGAAAGCAGTTCACTAATTGGGATAGTAAGGGGTTAAGTAGGGAGGGGAAAGGTGGGGATGATGACCAGGGTTTGGCTCATTTTGATGTCATCTTTTTTTTTTTTTTTTTTTTTTTTGAGACGGAGTCTTGCTCTTATTGCCCAGGCTGGAGTGCAATGGTGCAAACTCTGCTAATTGCAACCTCCACTTCCCAGGTTCAAGTGATTCTCCTGCCTCAGCCTCCCAAGTAGCTGGGATTACAGGCATCTGCTACCATGCCCAGCTAATTTTTTGTATTTTTAGTAGAGACGGGGTTTCACTATGTTGGCCAGGCTAGTCTTGAACTCCTGACCTCAGGCGATCCACCGCCTCTGCCTCCCAAACTGCTGGGACTACAGGCATGAGCTACTGCGCCTGGCCTCATTTTGATGTCATCTAGTCATCCTATGCTTCAGTCAAAGCAAGCTACTTTAATGTTCTAATCATCTTATTTTTTTTTCAATCACACTCCACAAAATACTGTGGTGAATATTTAATTTAGTTTGTACTTGAAGTTTTGCATTCAACTTTGCTCCTTATCTTGTACCACCTTCTTTTGGTAGAAGCACCTTTTTAAAAATTTATTTATTTATTTATTGAGTGGCTATATCATTCTGTACATGTGGTAGTTCTTTGTGCTAAGCTACTCTGTCCTTACAATCAAAATGTCTCTTCCAGGACATTTTGGCTATAGAAGCAGAGTGCCCAAAGTATGCGAATGCAACTGCTTTCATCTTGAAAAGTGGCACTCTGAAGAAATTAGCCATAATTTCTCCCTCTTGGACAGGCAGAATTATCCTGTTCTTGTCTTTTTCTGGCCAGCTTCTCCAACTTTTCGTTTGTTGTTTGTTTTTGATAAAACTTTATGGATAAGAATGCCTTCCCTTTGCTACTATCTATGGAATTTCTATCCATCCCTCACCTTAAAATCATTCTCTAGTTGGCCTTCCTGTGATCTTTGAGCCAGAAGTCTTATCTCTGCTCCAAGCTTCTGTATTTTGCTCATCTCTCTTTAGTACTTTGCACATCATTACAGGCCAAACAGTAATTTGTGGACCTGTTTTATATTTTCTATTATGTTGCAAGCTCCCCAGGAAAGAGTGTTTCCTATTCATTTTATATCTTCACCTCTCTTATATCTTCTTCCACTTCTAAAGCAAAGTCATTTAAACATGCAAGGCCATGAAATGTATGCTAAATAAATAAATCACAAATGTTCTAGTAGAAGGAACACTAGTTTTTAAATCAGGAAACTGAATTTCAGTTACCACTCCAACACTTATTCTTTAAGTAGTCTTGCAGAAATCATTTCTGGATCTCATTTTTCTCATCTGTAAAAGGTAGGTGGCTTAGTCTCTTAAAGCTGCTGTAACAAAATACCATAGATTGGTGGTTTCAACAACTAATATTTCTTTCTCACATTTCTGGAAGCAGACAGTCCAAGATTAAATCAACAGATCTGGTGGCTGGTTAGGGCACTCTTCTTGGTTTGCAAATGGCCATCTTCTTATATCCACATATAGCCAAGAAAAAAATAATTTATTGCATATTTCTTTTTATAAGGGCGCCAATCCCATTCATGAGGGTTCCATCCTCATAATCTAATTACCCCCCAAATGCCCCCTCTCCACCTTCTAATATAATCACTACGGGGGTTAAGATATCAACATATGAGTTTTGGACAAACATTCAGTCCATAACAATGGGTGTAGGCCCAAATAATGTCTTCTCTAGATCTAAACTTTATGCTTTCCTGTAAAATATTTACTAAGTGCATCTTATAGTTTGGGATTTCTCTTGCTAAGCAGACAACCAAATTATTTTATTATTTACTTACAGTTTATAAATTAGCTATAGTCCATAAGAAATAAAACCATAAATAATCGCCTTTTCATATTGTTTTCTAGTTACACAATTGTCCAGGAATCTTACATCGTCAGTAGAGAGCTGACTTCAGATCTTGTCTCCATTAAGTAAGTAGGAAAGTAGCTAAGCAAAGCAGTCTGTGAGGAATTAGAAGAAAAGTAAATCTATCCATATGCTTTAAGATATTTTCATGAGTAACTGCAAATGTATCTTATGTTAATTTATTGGATGGTGGATAAGTTGAGGAATAGACAGGAAAGTATTATAAGGCTATGTCGTTAAGTTCCTTTTTCAAAAATAGTTTCTGCTTGGCTCACCTCAAAAATGAAGAAATAAATCACAGGAAAGCTGATTGATTCTGCTAAGAGCCACAGACACAAAACAGGTGACAGACATATCTAATCTAGTCTGCCAGAACAGAACAGGCTCCATTCCCTTTTTAGGTTGAAAATTGTGTCTTTGATTTCTGATGATCTAGAAGCCCATCTCATTTTGAAGTGATCAGAGTACTACACAAAATCACTGAGTGAATTTGATCTAGACTAGACAGTCTATAAATTATGAGCCAGTAAAATTCCTCTTCCCCTAACAATTCCCAATGTGCCTATTTTAAATAGGAATACACATACAAGACCCATAAAACTCCTTGAAGATGCTCTGGTTTGTTAGTTTTCCGTAGATGAAAATTTTTACTTATATGACAATTTGTCTACCTTCAATATTTTATCATAATATTAGAATAGTCAATCTTTTTAATCATGCTTTAATATCTCTGCTGTTTCTTCAAAATCTTAGTGGTATGGAATATTTTGTCTAAGAAATGCAATAATAAGAAAGACAACAAAATATACTAAACATTTGCAGATCATTAGAAGATTCAAAACTAGAGAGAATAATTGCTATTTTAGAAAAATGACAGAGATAAATGTAAATGGTTTATAATATTCACCAGCTTTATTGAAAATAGCTTTTTTATTATTTCCTTTCCCCTGCTATTGTACAGATGGGATATTATTATTGAGTTTCATTTTCATTGTTAGCCTTGGTCTCAAACTAAACATTAGAGTTGTTCCTATAGTTATGATATTTCCTTTCATTGAGAAAAGAAAATGAGCTCTCAGTATATGTCAGGCTTTATAGTAGGTACCTGAAATTTTATCATCTGAAAATATGAACGATGATCCCAGATTTGAAAACAATCTCAAGTGTATCAAAATTTTTAATAAGATATCAACATGGCTAATTCAGCCCAATAATAAGGTATATCCAATTCGTTTCTTTGATTACCTAACTCTTACAAATTAGATGTTCTTTATACAAAGCAGGAAGTTAGAACAAATTCAGCATAATGAAAGGAAAAATATATATGGGAAAAAAGGGACATAATAATCTAACCTAAATCCAATCCCTTTTTTAAAACCAGAGATATAACACTCTAAATTTAAAAGGGAAAGGCAATTTACTAGGATAGTAACAAATGAATTGAAAATTAATGAAGGTTAATAAACCTCATAGGTAGGTATAAGGCTTCTACATAAAAGATTTACTAAAATTATTAAAATGAAGAAAAGTCACTATTGTCCAAACTATCTAGATAATTTAGCAGGCAAAAATTTTTCTCTTAGAGTCTTGGTTTATTGCCTCTTTAACTTTATCCCAAAGTTTCAGTATAAAGATTTTTAAATGTAGTCGTAAAAATATCACAACTGTTTTTGTTCTTGGTAAGTCCAATTTAAGAATGCATCCACATTAATAAAAAAGCAAAAGAAAATGTTCATACTTTGTTATGCTTGAAATATCTTCATTCATAAAACTAAAAGTGAACTTGTAAATGGTATTTAAACAGTGAATATTTAAGTTTATTCCATTTTATATTAGCAAGCTCTATCTCCCAGTCAATTGAAAAACATTTGACATTATTTTGGGTTTTGAGAACTATAAAGCCAGGTCAGGCCAGGCATATGGTGGCTCATGCTTGTAATCCCAGAACTTTGGGAGGCTGAGGCAGGAGGATCACTTGAGGACAGGAGTTCTGGATCAACCTGGGCAACATAGTGAGACCCCCCCCATCTCTTCAAAAATGAAGAAAATGTTTTAAAATTCTTAAAAGCCAGGTCAGTCCTCTATTATTTTTTTTCTAACCTTCCACAACTTAAAAACTCTCCAATGATCTAGTATAATACATGGTTCACTCCAAATAGCTTTATCCTAAAAAGTATCATGACATAGACCACTTTGCCCAAATCAACAAAAAAGAAACACCAGCTTTATTTTTTATTGCATTTTACGAAGGCAACACAAAGAAATTCCCTTGCAAATCTCATTCCAAACAACTGACTAATATATCCTCCATAGTCTGTGTCGTGATGGATTAGTACTAATGAAGTTGTAACAGTTATAGGCTCATGATTTGAACTGCTACAAGACTGACTTCAAATGAGGAATGTGTCCCAAAGGTTTGTTTTGGAATGCAGAATGGTTTTTACTCTAGAAAAATGTTGTATATTATAATTATGTCCTTGGCCCACCTGTCTTTTCATTCATTAGGCACCTGAAGTACACTACTTATGGTATGTTGGAAACACATTTTTGTTATACAGGTATAGCATCCCCATGAAAGATGGGGACATTGGGAAGACTGGCACACTCCTAGCAGATATTCAGAGGGAAGATCCATTGAAAATGGAGAGGGAAGACACAGATGCTGGGCCAAAGGGGCAGGAAGCAGGGAACCCTACACAGGATTATTATGCACTGGGAGTTATTGCTAGCTCCCAGTGACTCCTGGGGAAGGGGTGGGTTGAGCAGGCAAGGAGCAACTCATTCTCCACAGGGGCCCCTGGAATCCTGCCATCAGCAGACTACACGAACTCCACGGACAATTGAGCTGGCAGCAAGAGCTGCTTAGAGAAGTAGTACAGGCAGAACTCCAGCCAGTGTGGAACCCAGAGGGTTTGGTGTGGGAGCATCTGGAGTGGAGCACTACTAGGGACACCCATCCCCCAGGGCTGCCTTGCACCCATAGGAGACTTTAGGCCTAAGGAAACTGTTGAACCTGAACAGTGAAGAGTGGTGTTGCTCATGAGGCTGGGCCAGTCCGACCTGAGCACTTTTGATCTGCTGGCCTCTCCTGTGACCTCAGCTAGGCCTGCCTGCATTGGAGCCTCTGAAGCCCAGGTTGTGCTTGAGCATGCATCATAGCTCCTGCGCTGGCACACTGTGCTTGACCAGTAGAGAGCTCCAGTAGAGTGCTCCAATAGAGTGTACCTGCAGACATGCAGCTGTCCACTCATGTCCTTCTCCTACCACAGTCTCCCCTGAGTCGCTTTGCCGGCATGGACTGGTCCACAACCACCCACTATTTGCTTTGCTGGTGCATATATGCTTGGATAGACCTTGACTTCTCTTCCCTGCCAGATATGCATGTACCCTGCCATGACACAGTTGCCAGTGTAAGTGAATCCCAACTCTCCAACACCCCCCTCAGCAGTGCTGCCATTGCTGTTGGAGCATTGGCTAGCATGGAAACTGGAGACTGTCAGCCCCACATCCACCTGCACCACACCCCTATGCCAATACCGCCACTGGTATGAAACTACACAAGTCTACCAAATGATCTGCCCCGAACCCCAGCAGCAGCTGCCACCCATATTAATGCATGAACACAGGGCACATACCATCCCATGCCTCCAGTGCTGCATCCCCATGCTAACATCCTTGCCCATTCAAATTCATGCATGGACACTGGCAAGGCCCCTTGCATCTCCACACAGTGCTGCCATGCCAACACTGTTGCTGCAAGTGCGCCACAAAGCACCTGTGCCCATCAGCACTCAGTGATAGCTGATGAACGTGCAACCTGCAGCACTGCCACTGCTGCTGGCACATACAAATGAGGACCAATCCTGCTTCCACTGCCCTACGAAGAGCTGAGGCTGGTACCACCCATCAGAGTGTTCTAACCAGCTATCTGGAAACAATTCAGGCCTCTCCAGTGAGTCAGGTTCCTAACCTCCAGGGGTGACAGAATAAAGCCAGGGTCCATACCAGCCCCCTAGAATTAAAGCACATAGTTCAGGAGTTATGAGCTGAGCCTTGGCCCTCTAAAATCCTTTAAAACTAAACCAGTCAACTGAACCAAGCTTATAGAATAATAAACCCTCCAAAGACATCAAATAGGCTAGAAGGCAAAAAAAAAAAAAAAAAAATCCAGAGGTCATCAACTTCAAAGACTGAAGCAACATCAGCCCAGAAAGATGAGAAAGAACCAGCGCAAGAACCCCAGCAACTCAAGCCAGAGTGCCTTCTTACCTCCAAATGATCATACTAGTTCCCCAGCAACAGTTCCTAACCAGGCTGAGATGGCTGAAATGACAGAAATAGAATTCAGAATATAGATAGGAATGAAGATTACTGGCATACAGAAGAAAGTCAAAACCCAAATCAAGGAATCTAAGGTTTACAATAAAATGATACAGGAGATGATAGGCAAAATGGCCATTATAAGAACTGATCTAATAGAGCTGAAAAACATGCTAGAAGAATTTAATAATGCAATCACAAGTATTAACAACAGAATTGACCAAGCTCAGGAAAAAATTCACAGTTTGAAGACTGGCTCTCCAAAATAACTCTAAGAAAAATTTTTAAAAACCAAGAGGAGAATAAATAAAACATCTGAGAAAGATGACCAGTCTACGACTCATTGGCATGCCTGAGAGACAAGGGAAGAAACCAAGCAACTTGGAAAACATATTTGAGAATATCATCCTTGAAAATTTCCCCAACCTTGCTAGAGAGGTCAACATTCAAATTCAGAAAATTTAGAGAACCCCTGCAAAATGCTACACAAGATTCTCCAAGGTCATAATGAAGAAATGTTTAAAGCAGCTAGAAAGAAGGGTCAGCTCCCCTACAAAGGGAACCCCATCAGGCTAACAATAGTCCTGTCAGCAGAAACTCTACAAACAGAAGAGATTGGGGGCTTGTATTCAGCATTCTTAAAGAAAGGAATTTTCAACAAAGAATTTCATATATGGCCAAACTAAGCTTTCTAAGCAAAGAAGAAATAAAATTCTTTTCAGACAAGCAAATGCTAAGGGAATTCTTTACTTCCAGACCTGCCTTACAAGAGATCCTGAAGGGAGTGGTAGATACGGAAAGATCAGATTATTACCAACCACTACAAAAACACCTTTAATTATACAGACCAGTGACACTATAAAGCAACCACACAAGCAAGTCTGCATAATAACAAGCTAACAACATGATGACAGGATCAAATCCACACATGTCAATACTAACTTTGAATGTAAATAGGCTAAATGTCCCAATTAAAAGGCACAGAGTGGCAAGTTGAATAAAGAAGCAAAACCCAACAGTAGGCTGTCATCAAAAGACCCATTTCCCACGCAGTGACAGCCATAGGCTCAAAATAAAGGGATGGAGAACAATCCACAAGGCAAACAGAGAACAGAAAAGAGCAGAGGTTGCTATTCTAATTTCAGACAAAACAGACTATAAATTAACAAACATTAAAAAAAAGACAAAGAAGGGCATTACATAAAGGTAAAGAGCTCAAGTTGAATTGAAGAAGACCTAATTATCTTAAAGATATACACACACAGCACAGGAGCAGGCAGATATATAAAGCAAGTTATTAGAGACCTACAAAGAGACATAGATAACCACACAATAATAATAGAAGACTTTATCACTCAACCGAAAGTTTTAGATCAATGAGGCAGAAAACCAATAAAGATATTCAGGACCTTAACCGAAAACTTGAAGAAATGGACCTAATAGACATCTACAGAACTCTCCACCACAAAGAACAGTGTACACTCTTTTCATCTGCACATGACATATACTTAACCCAAAATTATACAGACCACACTTTTGGACCATGATATGGTTTGGCTCTGTGTCCCTGCTGAAATCTCACCTTAAGTTGTAACAATCCCCACGTCAAGGGTGGGACTGGGTGGAGGTAATTAAAACATGGGGGCAGGTTTCCCCATGTTGTTCTCGTGATACTGAGTGAATTCTTATGAAATCTAATGGTTTTATAAGGGGTTTCCTCATTTGTTCAGCACTCATTCTCTATCTTGCCTCCCTGTGAAGAGGTGCCTTCCACCAAGATTCTAAGTTTCCTGAAGTCACCCCAGCCATGTGGTACTGTGAGTCAACTAAACCTCTTTTATCAATTACCCAGTCTTGAACATTTCTTTTTTTTCTTTTATTTATTTATTATTTATTTTTTGAGACGGAGTCTTGCTCTGTCACCTAGGCTGGAGTACAGTGGCATGATCTCAGCTCACCGCAACCTCTGCCTCCTGGGTTCAAACAATTCTCTTGTCTCAGCCTCCCAAGTAGCTGGGATTACAGGCATGCAACACTATGCCTGGCTAATTTTTGCATTTTTAGTAGAAATGGGGTTTTGCCATGTTGGCCAGGCTGGTCTTGAACTTCTGACCTCAGGTGATCCACCTGCCTTGGTTCCCAAAGTTCTGGGATTACAGGCGTGAGCCACTGTGCCTGACCTAGTCTTGGGTATGTCTTCATAGCAGCATGAGAACAGACTAATACAGTAAAATTGGTACTAGGAGTTGGGTGCTGCTATAAAGACAGAAAATGTGGAAGCAACTTTGGAACTGGGTAACAGGCAGAGGTTGAAACAGTTTGGAGAGCTCAGAGGAAGACAGAAAGAGGTGGGAATGTTTGTAACTCCCTAGAGACTTGCTGAATGGCTTTAACCAAAATGCTGACAGTGATATGGACAATAAAGTTCAGGCCGAGGTAGTCTCAGCTGGAGATGAGGAATTTTTTGGGAACAGGAATGAAGGTGACTCTTCCTATGCTCTAGCATTGGAGGCATTTTGTCCCTGTCTTAGAGATCTGTGAAACTTTGAACTTGAGAGAGATGATTTAGGGTGTCTGGTGGAAGAAATTTCTAAGCAAGAGAATTCAACATGTGACTTGGGTGCTCTTAAAAGCATTCAGTTTTATGTATTTACAAAAATATGGTTTGGAATTTGAATTTATGTTTAAAATGGAAGCAGAGCATAGAAGTTCAGAAAATCTGCAGCCAAAGTGATAGAAAAAAAACAAAAAACAAACAACCATTTTCTGAGGAGAAATTCAAGTCTGCTGAAGAAATCTGCACAAGAAATGAAGAGCCAAATGTTAATTGCCAAGACAATGGGAAAAATGTCTCCAGGGCCTGTCAGAGGTCTTCACTGCAGTCCCTTCCATCACAGGCTCAGAGGCCTAGGAGGAAAAATGATTTCATTGACTGGTTCCAGGACCTTACTGCTTTGTGCAGTCTTGAGACATATGCCAGCTACTTCAGCTCCAGCTGTGGATGAAAGAAGCAAAGGTAGAGCTTGGCCCATTGCTACACAGGGTGCATGCCCCAAGCTTTGTTAGGTTTCATGTGGTGTTGGGCCTGCAGGTGTACAGAAGTCAACAATTGAGGTTGGGGAACCTCCACCTAGATTTCAGAGGATGTATGGAAACACCTGCATGTCCATACCTAAAGTCTATCAATTAAAATTTCCTAAAAATTCACTTTTAGACATCTGAGGCTACATCACCTCTACTGAGAAACACTGAGCCAGATACGAAAAAAAGTAAATAATATACAATTAATTAAATATATTCTTCATTGCCCCCTGTTCCCTGATTACATGCAAAGTTGTCCATAATCTTTAAAGCTATTAAAGGATATTTGGAGGATGCAGTCTTAAACAACTTTGGTGCGTCCCTTCAATTACTTGCAAGGAAAGCCTACTGAAAATATGTCTTTGATGTAACTTTCACTTTTACCAAAGTATTATTATTTGTACTTAAGAACAATAACTTTTTATAAAAAATGTCACGTGGAAGCAATAGTGTGGACATACAACTCATGGACTGGGGGAAAATATTTATAAGCCATATATCTTATAAGGGGTTAATATGTAAAATATATAAGAAACTGAAACAACTCAATAGCGAGAAAACAAATAACCCAATTAAAACATGGGCAAGAGGCCAGGCATCATGCCTGACAGCTGTAATCCAAGCACTTTGGGAGGCTGAGGCGATTAGATTGCCTGAAATCAGGAGTTCAAGAGCAGCCTGGCCAATATGGTGAAACCTCGTCTCTATTAAAAATACAAAAAATTAGCCTGGTGCAGTGGCACATGCCTGTAGTTCCAGCTTTTCAGGGGCTGAGGCATGAGAATTGCTTGAGCCCTGGGAGACAGAGGTTGCAGTAAGCCAGGATCATGTCACTGAATTCCAGCCTGGGAGACAGAGCAAAACTGCCTCTGAAAAAAAAAAAAAAGAAAAGGAAAAAAAAATGGAGAGAGCTGAATAGACATTTTTCAAAATAAGACATACAAGGGGCCAAAAGACATGTTTAAAAAATGCTCAACTCATTAATCATTACAGAAATGCAAATTAAAACCACAATGAGATATCACTTCACATCTGTCAAGATGGCTATTAGCAAAAAGATAAAAGGATAAGTGTTGGTGGGGATATGGCTAAAAGGGAATCTTTGTACACTGTTGGCAGGAATGTAAATTAGCACAGCTGTTATGGAAAACTGTATGGAGTTTCTTAAAAAATAGAATTACCATATGATCTAGCAATCTCACGTCTAGGTATTACTCAAAGATTTGAAATGAGATTATCAAAGACCCATGAATACTCCCCCTGTTCATTGAATCACCATTCACAATAGCCAATTCATGGAATCAACCTAAGTGTTCATCAATAGGTGAATGGATAAATAAAATTATTTATCTATACATCTATCTATATATACATACATATACATACATGTATGTATATATACATAAATGTACATACAAAATAGAGTACCACCTAGCCTTTAGAAAGATGGAAGTTCTGTCATTTGCAACAACATGGATTGGAGAACATTACGCTAAGTGGAATAAGCCAGGCACAGAAAGACAAGGGTCACATGTTTTCACTAGTATGTGAAATTTAAAACAACTGAATTCATAGAAGCCAAGAGTAGAATGGTGTTTACAGAGGTTAGGGGTGTGTGGGGAAGGAAAAGATGATGGTCAAAGGGTACAAAATTTCAGTGAAACGGAATTTTTTAAAAAGTTTATCGCAAAATATGGTGAATGTAGTTAACTATGGTGTATTATACATTTCCAAATTGCTAAGAGAGTAAATTTCCAATGTTCTCAACAAAAATAAGTATTTGAGATTATGGATATGATAATTAGCTTGATACAGTTATTCTACATTGTATTTTGTAATCTATAAATGTATACAATTATAAATTGTCAATGTACAAAATTTTTTAAAATTCATGTGACTACCCAAGAATAATTTTTAAAATCAAGGATAGTATTGGAGGCTGCAAACTTCATTGTGAGCCGAGGTTGTGCCACTGTACTCCAGCCTGGCATCTGGTGACAGAGCAAGACTCTGTCTCAAAAAAAAAAAAAAAACTATATATATTCACACATATGCATATACACAGATATACATATGATGCATAATTTCACATTTTGGGATGGTTCTAGGGAGGCAGCTGTATTTATAGTGCAAAGGTCTAAAGGAAACTGATAGTTAACTACTTCCTACAGGTAGGCTCAAGAAACAGAAAAGATATTTATACTGTTCAAAGACTTGCCTTTACACAGAACATTACTATCTTATTATGAGAATTGGGCTAGCACAGACAAATACTGCTTTTCCACATTTATAACAAAATTAATTTTTTGCCTAATATAATTTTTATCTTTAAAACCCAATACCATCCCTAGCTAACTGATGACTTAAATGATTCTCTCAATAATGACAAACATTTCAAATACATGAGTGCAACATTACATAGTCAGTGTTTTATAAAAGTCCAGGAACGCTTCATGTCATAAAAGAGGGCTCAGACGTTACTATATGTTTTTCATTTGGGACTGTTAGGCTATTGTCTTGGTAATGAAAGGAGATTTTTAAAATAAAGCACCCATTCATGTGAAAATCTCATTTGAATGAAATTTTACTGTCTTTTGCTAACTAATCGACTGTATACTTTAACCAAAATAATTTTGTTTTTGAAAGTAAGTATAATAAACACAAATATTGTATTTTAAATAGTCTATTTGTTTTATGTTTATGGAAGTACATGGCCAAGTATCTTTAGTATTTTCTGGGGTAGCATTACTATAGACTGCCCCAGACACGTGTTTTTATTGCGTATTACTTAAAATCATAGCACAGCCATGAATAACAATTATTCTGCATAATCATTTTAGAAAATAGTACCACGATTTCTAGCTTTTTCTGAGTAATACATTTAATGGTAATATCTATTTGCTAACTCCTAAAAATCTGGAGAAATGGTTGAAGTTTTTAACATTTAAAAAATAAACTATCCATTAACCCGAGAGTCATCCTGTGTTAATAAAACCTACAAAGCAGTTATCAAATTTATGAACATGTAATCATTATCAATTTCATAGCTATGGTTCCTCCATGGGTAATGGGCCTAAAGATAGGCCTTGAACTCCTAGTTCAAGTGTAAGTTCCAAACTTATATGCAAAAGACTGAATTTAATGTTCGAGGAAGTGGAACATAGTATAAGGAGTTGGTGACTGAAATGGATTTGGGTTTGGTGAGAACAGAATCAACAATTTTGCCAAGATTTTTGTGTTCACATTGGCAGCACACATAGAAAACTTGACTGAGGGAAAGCATTAAGAGATATACCCAATGTAGATAAAGAGGGGATGGATGCAACAAACCACCATGGTACGTGTATACCTATGAAACAAACCTGCATGATCTGCACATGTACTGCAGGACCTAAAGTATAATGGGAAAACAAAAACAAAAACAGAAAAAAAAAAGTAACTGGCAAATGAGAAATCTTAAAAAAAAAAAGAAGAAGAAAGAAAGAAAGCTGGAATGATAGAGCGAAGATGAGCATGGCCCCTGCACAAGGATAACACACAAATTCATGAAGCATTCCATAAACTAAAACAAAGAATTTTGCCAAGATTTCTAGCACAGCGATTGAGAAAATGATGGTAACATTGACACAAATTAGATTTGGGGACACGAAGGTATTTTGTTTCACTTTGTTTTTAAGGGTGTGGCAACCTGACAGACCACAGGAACACAGTTCTTTGTTTTTTGTTTTTGTTTGTTCCATTAACACACTGTGAATTTAGGACTAAAAATAAGAAAGCAGATGCAAACATGGTAAATGAATGAACATAGTAGGTGTTTAAGCAGACATTAGGTGGATGAACAAAAAAGAAGGTAACAGGAGAAAGAATCTACTATATTAATTGGAGTGGTATTATCCTGGCATATCCTTCTCAAATTATTGATTTTATCTTCTACTTAAAATCAGGACATACTGAGAAAATCAGAACAGAAATCCCAAGATTCTTCTTGGGAATAGAGTTCCCAAAACTTTATTTTAGTATTATGCTTTTCAATTTATATGACTTGGATTATTTATATACAACACTGAAGGACAATTTGTATGCAAATATTGTTGGCACAAGCCCATGATTAAATTGCAAAAGCTTGGAATGATATGGAACTTATCACTGATTACTTTCACAAGTGGCTCTCAGAAACAGAATCTCAATAAATCACTACCATTCTTCTATATTTTTATACATCTGAACAACTATCACCTTATCAGCATGCTAAGAGTTAGATACAGCAATCACGTTCTTCATGAGCATGATACAAATCACCAATCTCTTACTCTTGTTATCCTGTTTAAGATTACCTTCCCTTTGATGGTTTTACTTGGTTCATATCTCTGCTCAAATATGACTCCTACCTTGTCTCCCACAACTCCATTCTCATCATTCACCATTCTCGTACTCTACTTGTATACATGGCACTTACCACTATCTGCAATTATATTATATATTTACTTGTTTATTGTCATCATCCCCTGCAATGCAAATTTTGTAAGAGAGTTGAGCCTGACAGTAGTTATTCAACAGGTATTTGCTAAATGACAAATGAAATGAATGAGATACAAAGCATTTTTGGAGAGGCTATAAACCCATATACAGACCAGTAACAGCATAACACAGTAATAATATCATGTTATGTCTCAAAATACTTAATTTTTCTATATTAAATGCTTAATAAGCTTCATGGCATTTATATATTGAGAGCTCAATTGATCTGGACAACTAAAAAGGGAAATTGGCAAATATTCTACATTATGCCAACTCTATAGTTCAGCTACAATGGCTAATTGTTGATATTTTGAAATAATTTTATGTATTGATGAAAGGCGTCTTTATAAACAAAAATGTTTACTGAATTTGGCTTCCTGATGCAAAATGTATATTTTGTTTCTTTTATTAATAATAAAAAATTGTCCATAATCAAAGCACATTGTTTTGTAAAAAAAAGTTTATGATGATTTATGACTTTATTGAGTTTTATTTCCTGCCTTAAATGTTATATAATAACTGATTTAGATTTATCATCCAAATGGTCATCTTATACAATCATTAAATAGAAAATAAGCATTAAGAAAATATAAATAATCCTTACTGTTTTCAGTATATTCACACCAGGTATGAAACTATAGAAAACATAAACTATTATGCAAAAATATCACCATATTACAAGATTGTAACATAAAATGATGGCACCAACTTTAATATATAATTTTAGCCCTCAGTTGAGCTATATTTCATTGTATTACATAAAAATGAAAGCTTTTAACCTAGTGAATCATCATGAGGAAAAATAGATGGCAAATGCAATTAATTTTAGTATGTAAGTTTTATGCTTCAAAACAGTATTTGCTAAACAAATATCCTCTGTCATTCTTTTGGTTTCAATCAATATCAGACTGCAGGGGCCAGGTGCAGTGGCTCATGCCTGTAATCCCAGCACTTTGGGAGGCCAATGCGGGCAGATTATTTGAGGTCAGGAGTTTGAGACCTGCCTAGCCAACATGGTGAAGTCCTGTCTTTACTAAAAATACAAAAAATTAGCCAGGTATGGTGGCATGCGCCTGTAATCCCAGCTACACAGGAGGCTGAGGCAGGAGAATCACTTGAACCCAGGAGGCAGAGGTTGCAGTGAGCCACCATTGTACTCCAGCCTGGTAAGCAGGGCAAGACTCTGTCTCAGGAAAAAAAAAAAAGACTGCAGGGGACATTACCCATTCTGAAAGTGGAACATAAAGTCTAGGTTTAGATTTATTTTTTAATCATCAACTTACTATCAAATGTTAACTTTTAAAAATATATAAAAATCTTGAAGTAGAAGCAATCCATCTGTAGCTTTCAGAGAATCTATTATTAAAATTAAGGCTGCAGAAAAGGACATTAGTCAAAGGAAAAAATTTCTAAACAAAATATTTAACACTCAAAGTAGTAAACATATGGGCAAGAATGCAGGAATTTCATCAGTTAATTTTTATTAGATGTATTCAGCCAAATAAGTAACTTTTAAACTTTTCTAAAATCTGAAATCATGGCAACATTTTCATAAGTCTTTTAAAGATCTTTTGAGAAGAACAGACTACAGTTTGGTGGAGCTATTCATTTACTGTGACAAATTATTTTCCAGTGATGAGGAATGGCTGTAATAGAAGACACAAATTCATTGATAAGTACATGAGTTGTCAAAAAATGGCTTCATCAAAAATACTAAAGGCCAGGAGATATTTGAACCACAGTCCAGGTTTAGAAGACCTAGTTGAGGATGCTCTTGGATCAGTTCTACCTATGGAACTCATCTTTTGCTTCTTCCCAGGTCTCCTTTGTTTCTGTACTAGTGAAACAAAATCCTGGACGTAGAACTTTTCCACGTATTATCTATATTAGAAATTTCAGAAGATGATGGACTATAGGTAAATATGCTTCAAAATAAAATTTAACTTGATCCAAGCAAAGTATACAGCTATATGTTTCTTAAAGGGTTTATACCATTTGATCACCTATGTGAAGAAAGTCTTTCTTTAAACACAACTCAAATAACCATTTTGGTTTTGACTTTTTTTTCTTCGATAATATGTGTTATAATTTTCATTAAAAGTATTTCAGAATAAACATTTCATATATGTGTTTTCTATGTCTTTGTCTGTGTAAGATGTGTAAGTAAACTTTAATCTACAGTTATGGACAGTTAGTTAGGAGTAGAATACCTTAACCAAGATTCAACACTACAAAAGAGATTACTTTGGAACTTCAAATGCTTGCACATCTGCACTGGATGGTTATTAATTCACATTAGGAATCTTGGAAACGAGTTTCTATTGCCAAAATTAAGAGTGTTCAGGATATACAGTTGGTTAGAAAAATTGTAGTGGATTCATTGTTATTACGTGAACAAAGCATAATAATTTGGCCCAAGAGCTTACTATAATAAGGGCAGGACTTTTGGTTTTCTCCATCAGTAGTAAATAAAGTTCAGTCCAGTGGTAATTAGTGAAATGGTTGACACTGTAAAGAAATTGAGGGTAAAAACCATCTGCAGCAATTTATCAGAGTAATTGTAAATCTTTGAGTTCTAAATCTACTAACAAAACAAACACACCAACAAAAACTACTGGAGACTTGTATTTTGTATTTTAAAAAATGTTCTAGTAATTCACTATTAATTTTTAGTATTTTAAAAAAAGTATTGGTCTTCAAAACATGAAGGAAAAAAATGATACATTGAGACACACTAACCTAGCTCCTTGCTAGCTTTATATTCTTGCATCTAACCTAAATAGAAATTGTTGGGTTTGCTATCGTAATGCCACTGAGTTCTGCAAAAGAGTAATCTTTTAATGCATGGAGCTGTCACAGTTCCTGAAGGCTGAGGATATCATATGAATGTTTGTTTTTTACCATCCCCTTTCTTTTTGCTTTTCCTTTCCTTCTTTTTTTTCTGCTTCATAAAAATAGTTATGTTTGACAAAATTTGACCTTTCAAATGTAATGTAGTAATCTTTAAAATTAAATTACATTTCAATGTAACATCCCACCTGGTATTCAGGTTATGGGTGAGTGGATATACAGTCTGTACCCTCTTCTATACAAACTCCAATATTTACCAAAATAACTTTCCAGTTGCTAAAATGCCAAATAGGCTTAGTTTTGCCATTTCTTTCCCCAGTTCAATCAGCCCTTTTGCCACTACTCCTATTTTGAAACCTGTGTAATTTGTATTTCCTGTTTTTTTTTTTTCCAAAGGCTCAGAGGTATAGACTCATTACTAGTAAGGTGAATACAAAATCTTTGTGAAAGAGCAGAAGCATATATGAAGTTATAAAAGATACTCAGAGAACTTTATCTAGGGGGTTATAACTAAATCTGCACTCCCAGCTGCCTCACTTGTCAATTGGCCAGGGTGTGACCAAAATGGCAGCAGGCAAATGTGAACAATCCAATACTGACCATAAGCACATAAGACAAAACCACTTACCCTTGTTCTTGGTCAGAACAGAAGTCTGCTTCGGTAGTGCTCTCAAATACAAGGGATCATAATATGGCAATAACAACTGGCAGCTTTCCCAAATCTAACAGCAATCTACTTTTGTATTAACTTCAAGAAAGATGAATTTCTTAATAAGGAATTTGGGCTTTCAGTTGCTGTCTAGAGCAGATTGGCAATTTGACTGATATCCTAAATGTAAACCTTAATGATTACCACTTAGATATTTAAAGTTCTGCAATTGCTCCTGCTGCGTTTATTACAGGAGAAATAATCACCTCTACAGTTGGTTTTTGACTTATAATAAATTGAAAAGCATGAAATCCTTTCTATACAGTATTTGTTTTGAAATATCTACTCTCCAAACACGTGACTATTTTTGAATCAGTGTATTCCCACAAAAAAGTGTGTGTGTCTGTTAGTGGGGGAGTGGTTGCTGCTCTGGAAATTAAGGTGATTGATTATTGTTTTATCATTGCTTTACCAGCACCAATTGAGTTTCGCTTTATGAGACGTTTGAAATGAAAAGCAGTGTAAATCTAGTAACACTCAAAAGTGACTCATACTATGTGATTGTGGAGCTGGGTTTATCTGTCTGATATTATTAGTAAAATAGTTGCCTTATGTCACGTAAATATCTGTAACACAACAACACTACTACAGGGTACTGTTTATAAAATACTTCTTATAAAACCCTTGTAAGTAGCTTTTTATGTAGTCTTCCTAAAAACAGGTAAAGGCATAATTATGTAAATTCTGAAAGAGAATTGTTTCAATCAACATCATAAGGTGCACAGTAATTTGGCTCAAGAGTGATTACAAGATTTTAAAATATGTAAAATGGGATATATATCTGCTCATAAAATCAAGTTTTTAATTTATTCTTAACTAGTAAAAGTATTAATTTCTTATACTAAGAAGACTGTTCCCTCCAAATAATATAGAATTTCTGATTCAGTCTAGATTCATGGAGAGCATTTGGTTACTTTTCCAAACATTGAATCATAAATGAGGAAGATGATAGAAACCCAGTTCTTAAGACTGTAAGTTATTTGAATAAGTATATTTTTAATTAATTTTTGCTTGAAAAATTGAATTTAAAATCTTCATAAATGATTTTTGGTGTTGTCAGTACATTGAATAATTTAAAAATTGTTTCAATAGAAATGTGTAAGGTGAGTGAACATGACATTTATGACCTACAGATATGTGCAAAGCACAGGAAGAACTGCCCATCAGAAATGTGAGGAGTCAGCAAACAAATGATTCAGGATTTCTTCACCATCAAACACCACTTTGTAAAATGTGACAAACTAATAAGTTAGGATGAGCTAAATTAAACTAAAGCCTGCATACATAACCCATCACAGTTTCCAAATAACTTTCACAGGTCATTTTGTCTAAAAAACATTCAAAGGTACACAAAGCCAGCAAGAATCTTCGTCTCTTATTTGAGGAAACCAATGTAAAAATAGGATAATTGACTTGAGGATGATCACACAACTGGTATGGAGAGTTGTTAGATTCATTGGTACTTTCATCCAACTCATCCCCGCATCCTATGTGTCAGGAAATAGGCACGTTTCCTATGTGATTGAGGATTAATGATCCCGGCCCATGACTCACCACTAAATTAATATATTCCATAGAACTAGGGCTGTCAGGATACTAGTCAAGAATTCAAGTTGGCTGTGGATAAAGAGGGTAATTTTAGCTTTGTCTCCTCTTTGTTTAAAGCCATTAAGCAAGGTTTAGGCAATTATAGTTAGATTAAGAACCCCAATCTTCCATCCTTATACCACTACAGACTCTGTGGGAGATTTGAAACTCAAGTCTGTATTTTCAGGGATATTTTTCCCCACTGAGGATCCCCAATGCACAAAAGAAGCAAAACAACTTGATCCCAATAAATGAAGGGAATAAGAGGGTAATGGATGTACAAAGAACCTAAACTCAAAGTGAAATAATAAAGTACAAATCAAAATGAATGAATAAAATAACTGACGGTGGTAAATTTTAACATTGGTGAATCCCCCTCAAAAACTCAAATCTAAAGAGTCAACTTTAACAAACTGAGCAGTTTCAGAAACCAGTTGTAAAAATTATGCTAATCTTTTATTTCTTGCTCACTTCTTAAACCAGATGCTTGCCTTTCACTCATGTAGGTTTTCACTGTCAAGTGAAGACTAAGCATTCCAAAATCCAAGATAAAATTTTACATTGACATTTAAACCTTTTTTTTTGATATTTGGCCAGAGCTGAAAATCCAGTCAACCATGATTTTTTGACAGAAAGACAGAAATAAGCAAAACAGTTTCCTCACTCTCTTTGTTTCTATAGGCAGCAATATAATAACTAAAACAGCTTTCCCAAAGTATGTTCCACAAGATATTAACAGCTATTATGTAAAAAAAAAAAAAGTTCCATGGTCAAATAAATTTGACAATCATTGTATAAAACCAAATTTAGAAATTCTCTTTATTTCAGGGGCCCTTATGACCGTAATTATACTTCTCGTTATTAAACCCCTATGTTTCATGACTAAGTCCTGGGAATTGTTGCTCTAAGGAGGCGGTCTAGTTATTTATTCCTACTACAAGCACAACCCCAGTCCTGGAACTTGACCAAGGCTAACACCCTGAAATAGTAAGAGAGGTTCTCTGTATATTCTGGGCTTCATGTGCCGCCATTGCTTAGGACTATGGTCAGCTAAATTTGGGAAGAATTGTATGCTTGGTAGTCGATCAAGATTGCTTCTTAGTTTCACTAAAAGTAATTGGTTTTTAAAAAACAAAATTATAATACCAATATTACACTGAGAAAATGTGATAAAGCCCTAATTATTAAATATCTAAGTTAGAGCTCAAATTTTCCAAATTACTGCAGAATTTTTAAATAGATAATTTGTTTGAATGACCATGCAAGTTCCACACATTGCATGCAATTGATATGTCATGTAAGGCTACTAGTAATCTATAGATATGCTCTTCCTTCCTTCTTCTTTACCTTCCAGAGTCTGCCATTATTCTTAAGCTGAAAAAGTTTATTTTGTAGAGTTTCTCACCTTTTGAATTTTAAGGATTACATTTTACGATGCCATTTAACATGTTCCTCTGTCCCTTGAATTTTCTGCAGTCTTGCAGATAAATCTAAAGGCTTGACTTGGTTTAGGTGTAATTTTTGGCAAGGCTACTTGCCAAAAATCTTTTGTACTTCCATCAAGAGTCATGTAATGTCCAGAAGTTTCTCTTTTTCTGACATTAGAAGTAGCCACTGATGACCACTGTCTAGAAGGATTATTTCATTAAAAGTTTTCAGATGACAGTGACATTCTAACTTTATTATTCCATCTTCATTAGCTGGAGTATTTCTATAAAGAGAAACTTAGTGTCATCAACTACATGGTTAGAGTTTTTACAAGAAAGTCAAGTAAAATGTTATTCACTAGATTATAGATTACAGAGATGGTTCACCAGCTCTTTCAAACAAGCTGAGAGTTTTTTTCTTTCTTTGTAATTCATGTATTTTTTATCAAGATGAGCTCATGGATTACAAAATATTTTGTGTTTTTTGAATCCATTGTCATTATCATTTTTCTAGATGATAAGATTGCACCCTTTTTTATGGCCAATAGAAGCCTCTTTCAGTTCAGTTTGGATCTTTCTCTTATGAACCAGTAGACTTTGATAACTCTATTGCATTCTGGTTTATTCTTTCATTTTTTATTAAAAAATGAAGTATTTTTATATTCCCTTACTTGTTTTTAGACAAAAGATAACAATCATGCACCCTTTTCTCTACCTTGAATTCTGTTCATCAAGAATCACATATAGGGATATTTTTCATTTCTTTTTACAGCTGTATAATACGTCACTGTATATGGAATATAGTTTCTTTAATTTCTTTTTTATGCACACTTTGGTTGTTTCAAGCCTTTTTGCTTTTCTAAACTATGCTGCTATAATGCAGCCCTGCATTGTTTTTAAATTCTATTCATGTGGCTGTGTGTGTGTCTAGTTTGTTGTTTTTAAACATGTAATGGCACTCCATGATATATATATAAACAAACATAATTTTATGAAAACCACAGAGGCAGAATGCACTGAAGATATTCATTTGTAAAGATATAACTGATTTATTATAAACAGATAATTTTTGCAATTACATAATTCCTTTTCAATGTCTGATATGGTTTGGCTGTATCCTCACCCAAAATTTCATCTTGAAATGTAATCTGAATTATAATCCCCATGTGTTGGTGGAGGGGCCTTGTGGGAGGTCATTAGATCATGGGGCTGGTTCCCCTCCCCACCATGCTGTTCTCATGATAGTGAATTTGTATGAGATCTGATGGTTTTATAAGGGCTTTTCCCACCTTCGCTCTGCACTTTTCTCTCCTGCTGCCATGTGAAAGACACTTTCGTTCCCCCTTCCATCACAATTATAAGTTTCCTGAGGCCTCACCAGCTATGCAGAATTATAAGCCCATTAAACTTCTATTTTTTAAAAATAAAGTACCCAGTCTTAGGCATTTCTTTATAGCAGCATGAGAATGGACTAATACAATGTGTTATAATGCTTTCCTTTTTTAAAAAACAAAATTACATAGATTATTTCTTCTTGAAAAGTTATTGCTTTATTCACAGGCAACAAACTCAAACCAGACAAATGGAGTTACATCAAGCTAAAAAGCTTCTGTATAGCAAAGGAAACAATCAATAGAGTGAAGAGACAACCTACAAAGTGGGAAAAAATATGTCAAACTATTCACTTAACAAGGGATTAATAATCAAAATATATAAAGAACTCAAGCAACTCAATACCAAAAATAATAATAATCACCCCAGTAAAAAGTGGGCAAAGAGGTAGGGTGCAGTGGCTCACATCTGTAATCCCAGCACTTTGGGAGACCAAGCTGGCCAGATCAGTTGAGGTCAAGAGTTCAAGACTAGCCTGGCCAACATGGTAAAATCCCATCTCTACTAAAAATACAAAAATTAGCTGGGTGTGGTGGCGGGCACTTGTTATTCCAGCCAGTCATAAGGTTGAGGCAGAAGACTTCCTTGAACCTGGGAGTTAGAAGTTGTAGTAAGCTGAGATCATGCCACTGTACTCCAGCCTGGGCAACAGAGTGAGACTCCATCTCAAACAACAAAAAAAGGGTGGAGGAGATGGATCAAAGAACATAAACAAACATTTAACAAAGGAATACACACAAATGGCCAACAGGTATGTGAAAAACTGCTCAGCATCACTAATCAAAAGAGAAATGCAAATAAAAACTGCAATGAGATATTATCTTACCCAGTTAAAATGGCTGTTATCAAAAAAACTAAAAATAACAGATACTGGTGAGGATGTGGAAAAGGAGGAAACTTCTGTGCACTGTTGGTGGGAATGTAAATTAGTGCAGCCATTATGGAAGAAAATAAAAAGGTTCTTCAAAAAACTGAAAAACAGAATTACCATTTGATCTAGCAATGTCATCCTGGGCTTATATCCAGAAGAAAGGAAATCAGTATTGCTCAGAAACATGTGCACTGCCATGTTTATTGTAGCAGTATTCACAATAGCCAAGATATGGAATCAACCTAAGTGTCCATCAAGAGATGAATGAATAAAGAAAATGTGGTACATATACAAACTGGAATGCTACTTGAGAGGCTGAGGTGGGAGGACCACTTGAGCGCAGGAGCTCAAGGCTGCAGAAGGCTATGATCATGCCACTGCACTATAGACTGGGTGACAAAGTGAGACTCTGTCTTTTAAATTATAGATAGATAGATAGATAGATAATATATATTTATATATATACGGTGAAATATTATTCAGCCATAAAAAGAATTAAGTCCTGTCATTTGCAGATGTGGATGAGCCTGGAGGATATTATGTTAAGCGAAATAAGGCAGGCATGGAAACACAAATAACACATTTCATTTATATGTTAATATGGTTAGTCTCTGTGTCCCCACCCAAATCTCATCTTGAATTGTAATCCCCATAATCCCCATGGGTCAAGGGAGAGACCAGGTGGAGGTAAGTGACTCATGGGGGTGGTTTCTTGCATGCTGTTCTCATGATAGTGAGTTCTCATGATATCTGATGGTTTCATAAGGGGGTCCTCCTCCTTTGCTCAGCACATCTCTTTCCTGTCACCTTGTGAAGAAGGTGACATGCTTTCCCTTCACCTTCTGCCATGATAGTGTTTTCAGAGGCCTCCCCAGCCATTCTGAACTGTGAGTCAATTAAACCTCTTTCTTCTAAAATTTTATAAATCACTCAGTCTTGGGCAGTTTTTATAGCAATATGAAAATGAACTAATACATATATGGAAGTTTAAAAAAAAAGTTGATCTCATGGAGGGTGGTTACCAGAGGTTTGGAAGGGTAAGGAGGGGTGGGAGACAAGGAAAAGAGTTGGTTAATGGGTACAAAATTACAGTTAGATAGAAGGAAGAAGTTGGTGTTTGATATAATTTGGCTCTGTGTGCCCACAAAAATCTCACCTTTAATTGTAATCCCCATAATCCCACCTGGGTACCATATATCAAGGGTAGGACCCAAGTATGGAGGTAATTGGACCATGGGGGTGGTTTTCCTCATGTTGTTCTCGGGATAGTTACTGAGTTCTCACAAGATCTAATGGTTTTATAAGCATTTGATGTTTCCCCTGCTTGCAATCACTTCATCCTGTTGCCCGGTGAACAAGATGCCTGCTTCCCCTTTGCCTTCTGCCATGACTGTAAATTTCCTGAGGCCTCCCCAGCAATGCAGAACTGTGAGTTAATTAAAATTCTTTCCTTTATAAATTATCCAGTCTCAGGTATTTCTTCATAGCAGTGTGAGATGAACTAATACAGTGTTTGATAGCACAATAGAATAACAATAGTTATCAATAATACATTGTATATTTCAAGTTAGCTAGAAAAGATGTTCTCAACACCAATAATGATAATTTTTCAAGATGATGTATATCCCAAGTACTCTGATTTGATCCTTACATATTGTATACATGTATCAAAATGTCACAGGTACCTCACAAATATGTATAATTATATGATTTAATGTAAAAAACTTATTGTTTTACCTTGAAATATATCTAGAGATTTAATTTTATTGACTCCCTATTTCTTTTCTCTTCTTTTATTTTTTATTTTTTTAAGATAGGGTCTTATGCTCTGTCACCTCAGTGAAGTGTAGTGGTGCAATCATAGCTCACCTTAGTCTCAAACTTCTGGGCTCAAGTGATCCTCCTTCCTTGGACTTTCCAGTAGCTAGAACTACAGGCATGCATCACCACACCTGACTAATTTTTTTTTTTTTTTTGTAGAGACAGAGTCTCACTGTTGGTCTGGAACTCCTGGCCTCAAGTGCTCCTCTCACCACAGCCTCCTAAAGTACTGGGATTACAGATGTAAGCCACTGTACTCGGCCCATGATCCACTATTTCTTAGATATAAATAATATTTTTCTAGTCTGGAATTTGACAGCAGACTCCTTATATGCACCGTGGATATTTTTCTAACATTTATACATTCAAATAAGTTTTGTATTAAAAATGCTGAATTTTGGAATCTTTTCTGAAATATGTATCTAAATACTATAGGGACCTTTGATAGGCATGAGTCAAAGCACTGGCAAAGCAAGGCAACTGTTGAGCCTTTATTGCATCTCAAGCTCTAATTATCTTGAATGTTGTTACTAATATTTGCTCATAGTTTTAACAAGAATCAGATAAAATTCTTTAATAAACAAACTATGATGATAGTAAAAGTGCACTTATGCTTGAGTAATACTAAAGTTCATGTTGTTTTAGGAAATGTACAATTATTGTTATCATATTAGTATAAAAGTTATATCTAAATCTGAGACTTTCTCATGAGCTGAGAAATACTGCTTTTAAATAAGAGGGCATGCCAAGATATAGATATTTCATAACAAAAGGCAAATAGATAAATGAAAATGAGAATCTAGAAATAGGTTGACACATAATTTCAAATGTTTTTTGACATATTTATAAGATGACTTAATAGAGAAAAGATAATCTTTTCAACAAATGTGGCTGGTATAATTAAATATATGTATGCAGGTCAAATATTACACCACGGACAAATAACTTAAAATGGATTTTCAAACTAAATATGAAGTTAACATCATAAAACTTCTAGAAAAACACGTGGTATAGGATCTTCACAAATTTAGGCAAGCCAAGATTTCTTTGACAAGAAATGATATGTACTAAGAATTTAAAAAATTATAAACTAGACTTCACCAATATTAAAATATTTTGCTCTTCAAGAGATAAATTAAGAAAATGAAAAAAATAAGGTATAGACTAAGAGAAAATATTCACAATATACTTATCTGACAAAGGACTTGCATTCACAATTATATTACAAGTTAATATTAGCTGAAGAACAAGATTTTTTAAATGAGCAAAAGATTTTACAGTTTCTTCATCAAAGGAGATAAATGAATGGCCATTAAAGACATGAAAAGATGCTAAACATTTTTGTTAAATTATACCCTTATCATTATGTAATACCTTTGTGTGTCTTTTTTTGTTTGTTTGTTTTTGGTTTAAAGTCCGTTTTGTCTGAAGTTAGACTAGCAACTCCTGATCTATTTTGTTTTTTGTGTGCTTGGTAGATTTTCTTCTATCCCTTCACTTTGAGCCTATAGGTGTCATTGTGTTTGAGATGTATCTCTTGAAGACGGCATATAGTTGGGACTTGCTTCTTTATCCAGCTTGCCACTCTGTGCCTTTGAAGTACAGCATTTAGCCTGTTTACATTCGAGGTTAATGCTGATACACTAAACATATATGCATGCAACACTGGAGCACCCAGATTCATAAAATAACTGTTCCCAACAAATAAAAAAATAAAACCATGTCAGCCATGCTCTTGGACCACAGCATAATAAAAATAAAAAATCAACACTAAGATCTCTCAAAACTATACAATTACATGGAAATTAAACAATTTGCTACTGAATAATTTTTAGGTAAATGGTGACATTAAGTCAAAAATCAATAAATTCTTTGAAACTAATAAAAACAAAGATACAACATACAAGACTTTTAGGGGCACAGCTAAAACAGCATTAAGAAGAAAATTTTATAGCACTGAACACCCACATCAAAAAGTTTAAAAGATCTTAAATTAACAGCCTAACATGACATCTAGAGGAACTAGCACAAGAAGAGCAAGCCAACCCCAAAGCTAGCAGAAAAAAAAGAAATAGCCAAACTCAGAGCTAAACTGAATGAAATTGAGACACAAAAAAACCATACAAAAGATCAACAAAACCAGAAGTTAGTCTTTCAAAGAATAAGTAAGATTGATGAACAGCTAGCCTGACTGATAAAGAAAAAAGGAGAGAAGATACAAATAAACACAACCAGAAATGACAAAGGGGACAACCACTGGCTCCAGAGAAAGACAAAATAACCCCTCATATACTATTATGAGCACCTCTATGCACACAAACTAGAAAATGTAGAAGAAATGGATAAATTCCTGGAAACATAAGTGTTCCCAAGATTGAACCAGGAAGAAACGGAAACTATGAAGAGAAGAATAATGAGTTGTGAAATTGAATTAGTAATAAAAAGCTTCCCAATCAGAAAAAGCCCTGGACCAGATGGATTCACAGTCAAATTCTACCAGACATACAGAGAAGAGATGGTATCAATCCTACTGAAATTATTTCAAAAATTGAGGAGGTGGGACTCCTCCCTAACTCATTCCATGAGGTCAGCATCATTCTTATATCAAAACCTGTAGAGATATAACAACAACAAAAAAGAAAACTTCAGGTCAATATCCCTGATAAACATAGGCAAAAAATCCTTAGTAAAATATCAGGAAACCAAATCCAGCAGTACATCAAAAAGATAATTTACCATGATCAAGTATGCTTCACTCCTGGGATGCAAAGTTGGTTCAACATATGCAAATCAATAAATGTCATTCATCACATAAACAGAACTAAGAACAAAAACCACATGATCATCTCAATAGATCCAGAAATGGCGTTTGATAAAATTCAATGTCCTTTCATGTTAAAAACCCTCAATAAATGAGGTATTGCAGGAACATATCTCAAAATAATGAGAACCATACATGAAAAACCCACAGCCAACATCATACTGAATGGGCAAAAGCTGGAAGTATTTACCTGGAGAACCAGAAGACAAGAATGTCCACTCTCACCATTCCTAATAGTACTGGAAGTCCAAGCCAGAGCAATCGGGCAAGAGAAAGAAATATAAGCCATCCAAACAGGAAGAAAGGAAGTCAAACTATCTATTTTGGCAGATTATATAATTATGTCTAGAAAACCCCATAATCTCTGCCCAAAAGCTCCTAGATATGATAAATAATTTGAGCAAAATTTCAGGATACAAAATCAATGTACAAAAATCAGTAACATTTCTATATGCCAATACTGTTTAAGCTAAGAGCAAAATTAAGAATGCAGTCACAATCACAATAGCCAGTATAAAATGGCATAACCACTTGGAAAATTTTGACAGTTTCTTATAAATTTATGCATGCATTTAACTCATGACCCTACTAACCTACAATTCTACTCCTTGTTATTTACCCAAGGAAAATCAAGAAAACAAATGTCCATCAGAAGACTCTTACTTGAATATTCATAGCAACCTTATTTATAATATCACAAAATTGGAAAAACTCAAATGTATATCAGTAGAATAGTGGGTAAATAAATGGAGTACTTCTCAGGAACAGATAGATGAATTTCAGATACGTTATACTATGAAAATGAAGCTATAACCAAGAAGTATTAACGGTATTACATCATTTATATAAAAGTAAATGTAATCTATAGTGATAGAAAGCAGATCAGTGGCTTCCTAGGGGTAAGGATGGGGTTTTCCTGTAAAAGGGCACAAGGGAACTTTTGGAGGTGATGGAAATATTTTACATCTTGACTAGGGTTGTGGTTACATGTATATATACACATGTCCAAATCCACTGAAGCATATGCTAAAAATGAGTGCATTTTATTATTTGTAAATTTAGCTCAACACAGTTAATTTTAAACATTTACTTATTATTTGTTACTTCATGAATGTTATATAAATGAAGGCACATGGTACATAATCTTTTGAGACTGACTTTTTGTACAAAGTGTATGCCGTTAAGATCTATCCAGGTTGTTGTAGAGATGGCAAACAGATTAGTGGTTGCCAGGTGTTAAGAGTGGCAGAGAGGAAATGGATGGATGTGACAATGAAAGGGTAGTGCAAGAAGGGTCTTTATGATGATGCAATAGCTCTGTTCTTCATTATGGTGTTTACATGAATCTACACATATGATAAAATAACATCAAACAATAATGATCTTATACCACTGTCAAATTGCTGGTTTTGACTTTGTACTACAATAATGTAAGTTGTAACTATTGGGGAAAATTTTGAGTTGGGGATACACATATACACAAGGTCTCTCAGTACTATCTTTGCAACTTCCTATCTATAATTATATTAAAATAGTTTCAAAAATAGTTTAATATGTTTTATTTGTTATGGAGCAGGGTTATGAGCTGAACTGTTTCCCCTTCAAATTTCTATGTTGAAGTCCTAATCTCTAGTTTCTCTGAATGTGACTGTGTTTGGAGATACGGCCTTTAAAGAGGTCATTATCATTAAATGAGGTCATGAGGTGAGCTAACCCGATCTGACTGATGTCCTTATAGGAAGACACACACATAGAGGGTAAACCACGAGAAGACACCAGAGAAAGACAGCTATCTACAACAAGCCAAGGAAACGGGCCTTAGAAGAAACCAACCCTGCAGCCATCTTGATCTCAGACATATAGACTACAGAATTGTGAGATAGCAAATTTCTGCTGTTCAAGCCACCCAGTCTGGAACTTTGCTGTGACAGCCCTAACAAGTTAATACACATGGTATCTCTAAAACTAATACTTTGAACCTAAGAAAATCTGAAAATACTCTAAGGATAAATATTATTGTTCCCATGTTGTAGTCGAGGAAGCTAAACCTTAGAGAGTTTACAAAATTTGTTCAAGGTCTTAAAACTAGTAAGCTGTAAAGTTGAGGACAGAACCTTGCTCTGCCCAACTTGCTTTTTCTAAGGCACCATGCTGGCACTGAAGTCTTGTAAATCAGGATTTAGTTTAAGGAAATAAGAGAGACAACTAACGGGACCGTAACATTCTAATTGTCATCTAAACTTAGTACCAAATATTTTCTAAACATTAAATACTCCGAAGAAGAAATGCGTAGTGCCTCACTAAAATGTCATTTAAAAATTCAGCATGTTTCAAAATATCTAGTTATGTGTTTCATGAAATGCAGCTGAGGTCTTGTATTTAGATTCTGGAAGGAAAAAGTCATTTCATTTTCTTGTTAAATAAAACTAAAATTTTACAGTTTCAAGTGTTCATTTTGAATGCATGTATTTTTTAAAAAAAAGAAAAAAATTAGAATATTCTTATATTTTCCCTTTTGGGAATAGGAATAAAATTATGATGAGGCTATTTTATCAATGATTTTATAACAGGGTATTAGGCTTTGTTATGACAAAGTTACTATATTAGCCAGCAAGATGCATTATTATTTGTCATATAACTATCTAACATATTTCAAGTTACATCAATCAAACCATTGAAACATGAAAGATGTGCACTCATTTTACCATAAAATAACATAAGTTAAGGCACAATGTGGATAACGTGCTAAATTACTCTTTATTAAATTTAGAAAATCGAAGAAGAGATATAAAATGATAAATGAAGTATCTACACAACAGGAAATCAATGTTTATAACAGTATAGAAAAATACAAAATAATAATATGGCATAGTTCTTTATTGACCTACTATTACTGAAATATAAATGCAATGAGCCACGGTAGTTTTTAACAAAAGGAGAAAATGCCTATATGCAAATATATGCGTAAGTATCTACAACATACAGCATTCTTTTGTGTGTTTCATGAAATAATGAAATTAGGGAAAGACTTCTATTGAGTTGAGAAGCTTACTGAAAAAATACACAGTTCTTCAATGACATAAATATATATGCAAATAAAAGTTTGATATATGTCATTTGAATAGGACTAGAATTTTACATTTTATATTATTACCTAGCATTATGATTAATTATTCAAATTCCTCTTAATCCCTGATTATAATGGTCTCTAATGAAGCTCATTCATTAAACAATATCTTAATACCCTTTCCATATTTTAGGGGACATTGTTTATTCTTCACTAGAACATCCTCTTATAGTGAGTAGGCATGGTAATTGTGTGTGCTGCAGACTGTGGAAATAGATTTTTAGAACTCAATAAAAGTTAAACTTCTTTCCACAGTCATCTGAGCTATGAAAATATAAGTTTCCTACTATGATAGCCTATTAGTACAGTTATCCAAGCATGAAGGTGAAACACTGTCAAAGCATGGGGCTTTGCTTCATATGTTCTTTATTTTGAAAGGGTAGAATATGTATGTCACTGTAATGCAGCTTAATAAAGTCTGTATTTTAGCACTTCTATTGTGATTTCAATAATCACTTGTGGGTTAATTTACAAAAACCACTATCCCAAGCTTAGGGTAATAATTCTACTAGCAACTGGTCAGAATGGTAAAAGATCAGAGGAAAGAATGCATAAAAATAAGTAAATTCTTAGAAAACACATTAAATTCATTTTTACCACCTAGGCATGGAAACAACTAATAAATAAATAATGCTGAAATATTACATGCACACACTTTACTTGATGAAAAAAATGCCATGATGTTCTCCAGTTGAATGTTGTTGTGTGAATGGTATTTGACATTTTACTTCTGCATGTTTTAAGTTAGAAAAAAATAACTTTTCCCTTTTTACTACAAGTCTCACTGCTAAAATGTTTTTAGTGTATTTCAGCTTTGCATTTATCACACTAAATATTTAGACATACATATTGAATAAATGTATTAATATTTCAGATAAATTGGTATTCTAGAAAAGCTCTACATTCTAATTTTGTTCCATAATATTAGTATATGTTCTGCTTATTTTTTGCTCACAGAAGCCATTAACCTTAAGAATTATCTCAGGGTACCTGGCTCACATCAGTAACCCCAGTGCTTTGGGAAACCAAGGTGGGCAGATCACTTGAAGAAAGGAATTCAAAACCAACCTGGCCAACAGGGTGAAACCCCATCTCTGCTAAAAATACAAAAATTAGCCAGTGTGTTGCTGCATGCCTGTAATCCCAGCCACTCGCAGAGCTGAGGCAGGAGAATCACTTGAACCCGGGAGGCAGAGGCTGCAGTGAAATGTAGATTACCAAAATAAAATAATAACATTTTGCCAAACAAAAACAGTTTACAAAGAATAAACTGTTCTGTTCTTGTGGTTTCTAGACAAGCAAATGTTGCTAACTTCAAGAGGATCATGCTTTTAAAGTCCATAGGAGCGACATGTTCAACTTCTAGGGAAGTCATTGCTTTCATAGTCTTTCATGTTACTCGCTGACAAAGAAAAAAACGACATGATTAAAAGTGTGGATAAATGGAAAATTTGAGAATTCATTTTATTTCAGTGAACATTAACTACTTAGTTCAAACTGTGTATTGTGTCAAATACTACTAGGAAATCAAAGATCAATTAATAAGACATTTTTTCCCTGCTATCAAAGAGCTCACAGTTCAGCAATGATAAAGACATGTAATCAAATTTACATAATAATGTGACAAATATGATAACACAAGTATGTAGATGAAAGCTGATGAGGAAATATTCAGGGAACTCTAAGAATTCTTTATACATAGGGAAAAGAAATGAGGCTGAAAAGTTATACACAGGCTAGAAAAAGATGGCTCCCCTATGCTAAGTATTCTGCCTGTTTATTATGGACTTGTATCCTAAATTCCTTGATTAATCCAGGTTGGATGGGTGCCAACATACATCCGTAACTGTTTAATAATGAATTTAGATTTTTTTATTTATATGGTTCAATATTTTATTTTCCTCTTTTTACATTTTAATTGCTAAAAGGTTTTCTAAAATCAGCCTTGTTATTTTTATGGTTTATTATTCCTTACTCATATTTTACTACCTCTCATATTTTTATACATACTAAACACACATATTTTGTTTTATATGTCTGATAACTCTGATATGTAGACTTTCTGAGACTCTGATTCTATAGTTTGCTGTGCTGGCTGTCACTCACGGAGCCTCATTTCCCTGCATATTTTGTTTTCGTCAAAATGCACTTTGGAACTTTTGAAGCTTTGGTTGAAGTTGAGTTCCTTCACGGGTGATTTATATTTGCTTTTTCCTGGAGCCCCGAAAGAACTACCAACCTAGAAGCACCTCAGACTAAAGTTTCAGCTGGAAGTCTGTTGTTTTCTCATTAACCATGTGAATTGGGCCCCTTGCACACATGGGAGCTGGCTTGAATTTGCAAATTATCATTAGACTCTTCTCTCCTGTTCATTCAATGTCAACATAAAGACAAACAGGTTTGCTGGTCATCTCCTTCTGGAAGGGATTGTGGGAGAGAAACATGATATATGTGGCCTCTTTGATGTCACTATGGGTCTTCAATCAGTCATAAATTCTTTTTGCTGTTTTGTTGGTGACAGGGTCTTAGTCTGTCACCCAGGCTGTAGTGCAGTGGTGCAATTATAATTCACCTCAGTCTCAGACTGCTGGGCTCAAGGGATCTTCTTGCCTCAGCCTCCAAAGTCGCTGGGACTACAGGTGAGTGCCACCATGCCTGGTTAATTTTTTGTTTTTGTAGAGACTGAGTCTTGCTATGTTGCTGACATTGGTCTCAAACTCCTGGCCTCAAGGGATCCTCCCGTCTCAGCCTCCTCAAGTTTTGGGAACAAAAGCATGAACCATTGCACCCAGCCTCAGGCATAAATTCTTGAAATAATTTTTCTCCTATCATTTTTACCCCACATGAAAATCAGAATGGAAGTGTGACTCATCAACATTCAATGAAGTCTCTTGGGTGAAAGCCAGCTTTCTTGTGTGCTCAACTCTGAATTCCTGCTTTTATTTCCGGTTTTGCATTAAGAAACAAACAAAAGAGCCAGCATCTGATGTCTGGAAGCTGCCGGGCACTCATATCTAAGCCTTGTTATTCTATTGGTTATAATCTGACAGAATACCAAACTCAGAAAAGAGTACTCTAAGACCATGATAAAGGGAGACAAAACACAGCTACTTAATACTTTTTTTCTAAATGTTGACAAAAAAACAGTCACTGTGCCATTCACAAAATAGCAAACATCTCCCTCTTGGCTAAAATGAGTAACTGATATTTTTTTTTTAACCAAATGCTTTGATTCTAGTCTACCCTCACTCTAGATGAAACATATTGAGATACCTGCTCATAGAATTGCCTTTGCTTTTTTACTCTATCCAATCTAGAGGAAAATCCTGTTTCCTTAGATTCTTCTCCAAATCACCCAACCAAAGTCCAAACCCTGTAATAGATTGTCACTAATACCTTCTTACCAAGATACCCCATTGTTCCCTATGCAATGAGGGTGTTTTCTTGATGCAATGAGCAATAAATCCCAACTTGTTCAACTACCGATATGCTCCTGGTGGTTTATGGCTAAAGGACATTGACAGCCTCTTGGTATTCTATTTATTTATTACAATTCTTATTTTGCTACCTCACAGCTTATTGCAACATGTGAAATTATTTTAAAAACAATGTATCTGCCACTTTCCATTGTTTTGCAGCAGGAGCAAAGTTCATGATATCTAAAATGCCTTACTGCACACATCTTTTATAAATTATACTTGATCTAGAAAAATCAGGGAAAAACATAAAAATCAGCTGAACACCAAGTAATTATTTAATAAGTATATTTACTTTGTTATTTTGAAACAACAAATACATTTTAGAATTAATGTATAAATGAAAATAGTATTATGGGCAAACTGTGGAGCTTTTAATGTCATGATGATACAAACATAAGAGTCATTCAAAATTATTTTCAAATGTCAGGAACTTTTTTTGAATACTAAATTTAACCATTAGTGAGTTTTAAATATATTATTTAAGTATTTGATAATTTTGACATTGTAGTTTTCTCTTCCTATTTGGAGTCAATATATATATTTTTTTCAGTTTTAGGTCTCCAAGATTCTTTTGTAGGCGTTGAAAAACTCATAAGCTGTAAATTTGTTCTTGTATTTCCAAGTAGATAAAACTGTCCATTTTGGGTATAGTTCCTAACACTCCCAATAGCACACCCTCTCCCTGGGAGTGGGAATGTGACAAGTCAGAAAAAGACTTAAAAATGTGGCAAAGTACAGAAGATACACAGAGAAACAGCAGCAGAAACCATACTAAGTGTGAACCATAATGTAGAGAGAAGAGCAGGGATGACTCAGCAGGGGGAGGAAAACAAGCGATGAGGGAAGCAGAGGCAAAGGACATTTGACAGGAGCGTGGCTGAGTACTATCAGGCAGATCAAGTGGGATCCGAATAATCAGGACTGACTACCTAACCTGTGGGACCTGTGCAAAATAAAAATGCAGAGCCCCCTGTTCAAAAATTGTTAAGAATTGCAAGACAGTGAAAGCATAGCCTTAAACCAAGCACAAGGCCATTTTGAGCATGACACCACGTGCACCTGCCTGGGTTGCACTCCCATGAGGCTGGCCCTGCACACGGCTTTCCCACTTTTCCCAAGAAATGGCTCTGTGGTGCTGGCATTGACTTGGATACTCCCATACCACTGCATCTCCTTCCCTAAGCCAACTTAAGCACATCGCTTGCATGGGACCCTGACAATACTGGATTAATATTAAAAACCAAAGATAATTTAAATAATATAATAATTTAAATAAACCAAAAATTGGTCTATCTTTTGTCAATTAACATATTTACACATTATAAGGCTGAAAATCAACTGCTAATCTCTTTTTATAACTTAAAGGCACATAGTGAAACTATAGTGCATGATTGGTACCTGGTCTAAGGGTACTAAGGGACATTGGCATATTCTTAATCTTATAAAAAGCATGTATGAAAGCATCTTTACATGCTTTTGTCATCATTCATCTTTAATATAGTTGAAATGAAACAGTGTCCTTGTTACACAAGACAAGGCCTCAAATCTTCTTTCCAATGAGAGGCTTCACAAGCTACTCTGATACACTGTGATACTATTTAATGTATTATGACTCTCAAATAATGTAAAGCTTTACATAAACAAGGGAGACAATACATATAAAGTCTCAGTTTTCCAAAGACAAACATAGAAAAGTGTATAAATTTTATGGCCACCGAGTATTCAAGTTCTTCATCTATGAACGCTCTTTGATCTCCAGACCTAGGTTTCCACTGTCCATTGTCACTAGCAGTAACTCCAATAATTCAACTTGTTTAAAGTGAAAAAAAAGTTTATAATATGTATCCTATTTTAAAAATAAGTTTAAGTTTATTAATAAAATATACTAATATGGAATTTATTCTAAGTATTTTTATTCTAAGTATTTTTAATCAGGCTTAATATTACAAGGTTAATCAAACATTTTATAGAATGTTATAAAATATCTTAATATTGTAAGATTAATCTTAAACATTTTATAGAATGTTTATATTACATGTATGGAATATAAACATTCTATAAAATGTTTAAGATTAATCCATACATGTAATATAAACATTCTATAAAAATCTGATATATGACAAAAGAAGCTGATTCCACAGACTTTCATAATAGTAGAAAAATATCCTGTATTAGCAATTACTATAACAGAATAAGACAAACTGATATTTATGGTCATTGGCTAAAAGCTAATTAATGTAAAATGTTGGAAAATAATCATATGAAAGCACTTTCAAATTTAAAGGAACCAAGAACTATGACTAAATCCGTCTGAACTTGTTTGAATTTTTTGTGTTATAAATATAAAATTTGCCTGGGTGTGGTGACTCACACTTGTAATCCCAGCACTTTGGGAGGCCAGGTGGGTGGATCATTTGAGGTCAGGAGTTCAAGACCATCCTGGCCAACATGGCAAAACCCTGCCTCACTAAAAATACAAAAACCAGCTGGGCATGGTGGCTGGTGTCTGCAGTCCCAGCTACTCAGGAGAGAATCACTTGAACCTGCGGGGGCAGACTTTGAAATGAGCTGAGATCACACCACTGCACTCCAGCCTGAACAATAGAGCAAGACTCTGTCTTAAATAAATAAATAACAATATAAAATTTACCTAAGTACATACAGTAAGTTAAACTGAGAAAAAATAGTAAAATAAGAAAAAGTAGGAAGTCACAATTTAAAACAATATTATAAAATTTAAAAAGTCCTTTCAAATATAAATTTGTGACACCATAAAATTCATAAAATTGATTTTTTTTATTTAGAAAATCCCAATCCCAGAAAAACAACCCTATTCTCTCTTCCTGACTTATTCATCACTGCAAATAACATCATAATTCTTTCTGTTACCTGAGTTCAAAACAAGCTTGTTTCCTTTGCATTGCTTGATTCAATCTGTCACTGATTCTTGTCGATTCCACAGTGAACTGTCTCTCCCATTCTGGTCTTTTATCCCAGCTGCTCTCTTGACACCATAAATTAGGCCCTGATGCCTCTCGTTTGGGCCATTTCAATAGCTTCCTAACTATTACCTCAATCTCCTTTCTGTTCCTCTCATTCTAGTCTCTGAAAAACCAGACTTCCCTCTCTATAGTTTTTGTTAGAGTTAGCTCTGACTCTCCTTGTCATCCCTTCTCTGAGCCCATTCGTCTTTGGGTCCCGATATGTACTTTCCACTTGTGACTTGCATGGCTCCCCTGTCCTATCTTTTTTTTTTTCCTGAGACAGAGTCCCACTCTGTCACCCAGGCTGGACTGCACTGGCACAATCTTAGTTCACTGCAACCTCCGCCTTCCAGATTCGAGCAATTTTCTTGTCTCAGCCTGCTGGGTAGCTGGGATTACAGGCGCACAACACCATACCTGGCTATTTTGTGTGTGTGTGTGTGTGTGTGTGTGTGTGTGTGTGTATTTTTACTAAAGACAGGGTTTTGCCATGTTGGCCTGGCTGATCTTGAACTCCTGACTTCGAGGCAATCCACCCACCTTGGCCTCCCAAAATGCTGGGATTACAGATGTGAACCACCATGCCTGGCCTCCCATCCTGTCCTATCTTTATGCTCCAGCAGAACTGGACTACACATTGTTCAGCTGTATCTTCCTGTCTCTAACTCCTTGTTTCTGATGTTCTCTGAAGATAGAATGCCATCTACATTTGCTAATACAGTCATAAGTTGGGAAACTGTTTTAGGTTAGGCTCACTAAAACATAAACCTTGTAAGGGCATGGCTTTTTTTTTTACTTTTTTTTTTTTTTTTTTTACTGATATAGCACAAGAGGCAGTAACTGTGTCTGGCACATAATAGGTACTCAACTGATAGTTGTTTAATGAATGCATAAAATTCCTTAAGAATTTAAAATTCTGCAATTCTAGCCAATGGTGTCCAAGTCTTAGACATTTTGTATTAAGTACCTGCATATGCAAAGCTATATAATGTGTGTCTAATGACACAGATATTAACAATATATGCAGGAAAATGATAAGAGCAGCCATCTGGTCTATAGAACACATATTTATTTTTTGCAAATAACTCCAGAGCACGCACTTATTTATTGTATACAATATTCCAGTCGGATTAATTCCACATGTAATATTCTAGCCAGATGGCTATGTAGAAATACGTATATCCAAATTAAATTTAAAATCAACTTTCACATTATTTTCTAGAACATTGCATGCAGCTGTGAACTTAAAGCTTGTTTTTATTTTTCTGAGTTTTTGTTTTCCTAGGATTTTATGTCAAGTATTTGTTCTTCTGTTTCCCTAAGTTTATAAAACTCCTTGTTCATCTCTGCACACAACCTTCTTGGTCCAGGTGTTGCAAAGTTACTGCCACCTAATGAGAGTGACACAGTAAGGATCCTTCTAGTTAATCAGCTACACTGAATCCGCTCTAGAAAGACTCACAAGTGAGAGCAATGGTGTCTGAGGCTAATTTACAGCCAAAAGAAACAGGTGAAACATCAGCAGAGCGAAAGAGCCCCAACAAGTTAACCTCATAAGTCTTAAAGAATAAAACCTATCCACAGTTTGGTCTCGATCTCTTGACCTCATGATCCACCCACCTTGGCCTCCAAAAGTGCTGGGATTACAGGTGTGAGCCACAGCGACCGGCCCAAAATCTTTTGATTAAACGACAGAACCTTTGCACACTGGTTTCTTAAAAATTTTATGGCCTGCAAACTCCAGCACTTTGCGGGGCTGAGGCAGGAGGATGGCTTGAAGCCAGGGGTTCAAGACCAGCTTGGTGAGACTCCATCTCAAAAAAAAAGAAAAATTAGTTGGGCATGGTTGCACATGCCTGTGGTCCCAGCTACTCAAAAGGCTGCAGGAGTTCAAGGGTGCTTCAAGCTATGATCGCATCATTGCGCTCCAGCCTGCGAGAATAAAAGCCTTCTTTGGAAAAAAAATATAATGTATAGATATGTTGTAGTGAATAAGTTCATGGGTCACAATTAACTCCAAATCTCTGACAGGACCTTAATTTTAATTTAGAAAACTCAAAATGGTCATAATGAAAAGGAGATTTCTTAAAACGTGTCCCTTCAAGGTCAAAAGTAATCTTTGAGTATGTTGTATTAAAATAATTTCTGCCTGTTAGAATTCATTCATGTATTCAGTTCAATACTTGCACAGAGTATCACGGAGATAAAAAGTTCCTCGGAGGCATTTCTTCCAGTGTTTAACAACTCTCTCCTTCTAATTGGGTAGATGAGAAAAGTGAATGCCAGTGTTCGACATTTTCAGCTTAATTATATATGACCTTGGCTATGGCAGCTAAACTAATAACTAGATATTTCAAAGGAGTCATGGTATATGTAATTATTATAAAGAACAATATGTCACAGTATTTATTAGTGTTTATTAAGACACTTCACAGACAAAAATACACATACGCTAAAATACCGTATGCAATCACTTTCAAATTCATGTCACCCCTAGGACTATATTTCGTGGACAAATTATTTCCCAGGCTTAAATTCTGCCTCCTGCTCATATTTACTGACCATTCTTTCTTCTATATATTTTCCTTCCTAAGAAGTGAAAGTGTGAACGATACCTAAGGAGTTCATACTACTTAAGAAATCTGAAGAAGATCTCCTGTGATGCGGTCAGTATTGCTGTTGTTTCTCTTGCTGTTTGTTGTTTTAAAATCTTACCTCGTTCTATTCTGAAAACATTATTTTTCAAGCTCACAGAACATCTTGTAAATAGCTGCCGCTTGACATTACATTCAGTATAAAGATTATTTGAATTTTATATGGACAGAACTTGAGTATTTTAAGGCTTAAAGGTCCTTTACAGATGACATGGCTCCACCTTCACCGTTTATAGATTAGGGAACAGAGATGTGGAAGTACCATGTGAATTACACATTTTGTGGGAAGATAGTTGGTTTTAAAGCACTGACCAAGTTCTTCAAAATACTCTAAAATCTATCAACAAATGCCTCACAATTTATATTTGTATTGCTGTTTTAAAGGTTAAAAATGTATGCTAATGCACAAATTGAGCAAATAAGAAATTTTGGAAACTGTATTCTGGGTATGTGTCTTTTTGTTTCTAATATGCAAGCCTATAATATTCTCAAAAGAGAAAAGTAATTTGAAATCTTAAGCAGTCTGTTGCTATCCCTCGGGTTGTCTCAGCCTAGAAGTGCACCTGCACACTTCTCTCAGCCCTTCTTTATAGTAACACCTCTTTTAACTTTATTCATTATCTTATCCGTCTTGATGTATTTCAATGGCAGGTGCAGCTTAAGCTTGTATTCATGCTCAGTACCTCCTCAGCTCTTTAAGTTCTGAGAACCGATTAACATCTTTCTACCTGGTCTCATGTGTACTAATGTTAATGATGCACTGAGATCTGAAGCGCATGTTAAAGTATGAAAATGAGACACTGTCATAGGGTGGTTGGGTTATGAGAAAGGAAGAAAGGTGGGAGATAAGATCTCCAATTCCCCTGCATTGTTTGCTAATCCCAAAATGGGCAGCTGACTGTCAGTAACTATATAAATTGTTCCTGCCCAGGAAGGGACTCTATTAGGTTTTTTTTTTTTAATCGCATAGACTTGATCAAATATAAACAGGAGTGAAAAGATAGTTTTTGAAAATGTTAGCTTATCTTGCATATAATGCATACTTTTGAAAAAAACAAATGATAAAAACAGAGGAAGTGATGGAGAGGGAGGAAGAAGAATGAAGAAGGAACTGAGAGAGCAACAGGGCAAAAGATCAGGGAAAATGCAACGGGATACAATCTCAAGTCAGAAATTTATTTTGGAGATCACACATCAACTGCTATTAGTCCAATTTTTTCTATCCTATTTAGGAAAAAGAATTTTACTACCTTAATAATGTTGCTCTCAGTAGAGTTTCTTTAACCATGAATCTTATATCAAGATAACTAATACACTTAATAGAAAACTCTAAAGATAAGAGGAACATAAGATTCTAGAACATAGATGTAGACAAGTATAGGTCCTGAGAAAGCAGAAAAACATTATATGGAAGAAGGTAGGTGGTAAGAGCTGGGCATGTACCTACTCCACAGTTAAGAAAGCATCAAATGTAGAGGGCTGCAGGTAGATCAGTGGGTAATACTTTTATCCTGTAGCCCTTATATATTTTTATCATTTCTCATTTTCCCTGCATGACACATTTTACCAAATATAATGTATTATAGTTTTGTTATTACAAGGTGTGACATTAGAGCAGAGGTCAGCAAACATTTTCTGCAAAGAACAGATAGTAAATACCGAGGAGGTAGGAAAATAACAGAAATAAAGAAAAGGAAGAATATAAAAGTTATAAATGTACATTGCTAGAAAAATGAACACAAAACACTCATGCCTGAATAGGATCGCAGTGGACTGAAATCAGATAGATCAGGTGAGTTAAAATACGAGCTTATGCATGGCACCCCTGGATAAATTGCTTTACCTCTCTAATCTTTAGTATACTTATGAGTAGATAAAAGATAAATACAGCATTTACTCTTCAGGGGTGTTGAGAGGATTGATTCAAATAAATTGTATAAAGCTTAACATGGCATACTCAGTATAGTAACTACTCAGTAAATAGGAGTTGTTAACATAAAGATACTTTTAAGCAATAAAGAGTAAAAGAATGGGTATTAGGTTGGTACATTACCTTTAATGGCAAAAACTGCAATTACTTTTGCATCAATCTGGTATCTTTAATTAGATTATTTTATGCTATAAATAATATAGAAAAGGACTCTCACAGTTACACGATCTCATAATATCCTGTGATTTTCTTTTGTGGCACAATTTATATTTGTATTTTTAACGATTTTTTTGGATATGTGTCCCCCACTGGGCTACAATCCCATGGGTAATGGACCTTGTCTGTCCACAATTGTATTTTTAGTGTCAGCCACAACCTCTGGCATATCCAAAGTGCTCAGTAAATATTTATGCTTAAATGAATGGACTCAGAATGAGAAAGCATAGGTTAAAATTAAAATTCTATAATTTATAGTTGTATGGTTGTGCAAATGTCTTCGCAATTTTAATGTCTGCATAATGGAAACAACAGTAACATTCAGTTTAGTTGCTAAGAGGAGTTAGGGAGAAAGATATTCTGATAAATAAAGCAGCATCCAACAGAGTGTCTGGGAGATATTCAGTGCTTAATAAACGCTACCCAAATCAAATTTAGTTGTTTTGTTTAAATTTAAGTTGACCATAACATCAGATTAATCAAATTTCTATATTATCTAAGCACTTTGGTTATTAGACTATTTATATCCATGTTTATAATATACAGTAATCAAGATAGCATATATTTAAATTTATGAGATGACTTTACCTTTCAATAAAACTTCATAAATAGAATGTAAAGGGAAATATGTTCTTCAAAATTTCATGCTCTTGAAAGAAAAGTCACTGATCTTAATACAAAGAGCCTAGTTGATCAGTTCTGCCAAAGCAGCATGTCGCTCCCTCTGCACTCTGATTGTAAATTAAAAATTAATATGTCTACCTATGCTCACTGGCGAATTTATTAGAAACCATCAATATTTCATGTGTGGCATAGGTCAATCTTATGCTGTATATCTAATGAGTAATGTATGAGGTGTTGCTGGGGCCCAACCAGTGGCTGAGGAAGCTTTGCCTTCAGCAGAAGATGGCAGTATCAGAGAATGTGAAGTCAAGGAGAAGAAATCAGTGGCCTTTCTCTGTCTTTCTGCAAAGTTAACGATGACCCCTATGAAACCAAAATATCTCTTACTAACTATAAGAAAGGAAGATATTAGGAAATCTCCAATATAAAGTTGAAGTTTAAGGTTTTCAAGGTAGAGCCATTAAGTCACAATTTTAACAATATTTAAAACCACTGGAAAATGCCAGTGATATATGGCCATATGTGCAATGAGAATGGAAAAGTACATACAACATGGCCCCGATTTTATGTAATCATCTTTTACATGCACATATTTTTTTTAAAAACTGGGTGTAATTATCTAAATGTAATAATGGCAGCTACCTGTAAGTATTTGAATATGGATGCTTACTTCTTAAGGTTTGACTAGTTATGTCAATTAGATACTCTCAGGAACATAAAAATACATGAGAGGTTGACAGCAGTGGGAGTCAAAGAAAAAAAATGGAATGCAGATGATTTTGAAGAATCTGTAATAGACCAAACATAGGCCCAGGTTATGAGGAAGCAGAAATTGAGAGGAAGCATAAGTCAGGAGTAAACAATACGTAGTGGAGAGTGGTACAGCTAATTTGCATAGAGAAAAGAGACCAACAGAACATCTGACTCCGGATAACAATAAAGCACGAGAATTAAGGTCCTGTGGCCTAATTTACCCCATAGGTCTTGCGCTTTTGGAGTTATGGCTTTGCTGTGTTTCCCACCTGATTGAGGCTGAATGATTTAGCTGTTTTAGGCTTCATATGAGTACAACAAATCCCACTACATTAAATAGCGGAGTCTCTTCCTTACAACAAGTACTTAAACTCAGTAACAATTATAGTTGAAAGAAAGAAAATAACATACTCTGTGGATTCTAAAGCCAGTGGTGGCTCCAGAATTTCTATCTGAGATGGGTTTTAAGGGTTATTGTATTGTTGAGCCTATGCAAAAATTATCTTGAAGCCACAGTCCTATAGCAAATATAGTGCTTATTAATTATGTATTTCAGGAGGCTTTAAGTGATATTTGCATAACTAATATTACTTAGCTTGTATTTTCATTTAGGGTGGGTGAAAGATTATGCAAGTACAAAGGAACATTTTAGAATCCATAAAAGAAGAAGTCCTGTGCCATTATAAATTCTCAGGAAGATGTTGCTGAGCTGAAACAGATCTGAGAGCAAGGTCAAAATGCTGTGTGGTGTTGTTAATGCTTACCTACGACGTGTGCTTTGAGGGCTGCCTCAAGGACTGTTAGACAAAAAAAAAAGTCTTCTTTTCTGGGGCCTTCCATTATATGACACTCCTTCCCTGCATTCAAGCTCAATGAGACTGAGAAGAGGAATTAATTTTATTCATCACACAAGTTAGAGAGAGGTGTTGTCAGAGGTATTCAGAGGCATATTTTAGTTTCAAGTCTGCTAGTGTTTAGGATAGCATGCACAGGCTAACAAATATCTGAAGGTCATAGCCTTAAATAAGGACCTGCTCAGGCGAGCACTGAACTTTTTTTTGAGACAATACCGAAAAAGAAGAAAAAAGAAGATATGATGAAGATAGGCAATTATTAAAGAAATGGAATTTATAACTGGGACTAAGATTAAGGGTGGCAAATAAGTTCTACTTTATATGCCAATAAAGTAGATTGAAAAAGACTGCTACCGCATAAAGAGAAGAAATTCATGGCCAACTCTGGGATGCCAAAATATTCTGGGGTCAGTTAAGAAGGTCTGCTACTAGCCTGGGATGTCACATAGTTGCCATTTCTGACAAGTGAAGTCATAGATAGAAGGGATGACACTATGGAAAGAGTACAGGCTTTACAGTTCAACTACCTGCCCCATCTTACACATGTGGAGTTTGGGGATACTTATTTAATCTTCTATTTTCTCATCATAGAAATCATAATGCCTACTTCACATCATTTCTATGAGAATTGAATAAAAAACAGGTAAAGTCCACAATACATTTCCAGGCACAAGGCAGGTGTCCAGTAAAATGTTAAGTCCCTTCTTCCTTTTTATTTGATTACAGTCACCATGCTATTGGCCCACAATTAATGAAAACACATACATAGCCCACACTGTAGGCTCATGATTCATTTTAACTGTACAACTCCGTACTACTGGCCCACGATTAGATACAATTTCACAGCCCCTACCTACATCCATGATTGATTCCAATTCCACAGCTTATAATCAAGTCCACAATCAACTACAACTGTTCAGCCCATACTTTATGTCCACAGTTGATCACAATTGTACCACTCTGTCCTCTCTATCTACACCTTGCCATGTCTGCCATTGGAATGTCATAAGAAGAAAACATATGAACGTTACGGTGAGACTGTACAGAGCTGACTTGAAAAAATGTGGTAGTTTTGTGGTAGTTTTTTGAAGCTCCTTCTGGCTCCTCCCTGTCATTCTTGTTTTCTGTTCTTAAAAACCTATGCATAAGATACTTTATTTTCATTGAATGGAAATGGTGAAATTAATCCTTTTTTTGAAAAATGCAAAAGATTTAAACTCTTTGTATTTTCTGCTTAGTTATTTGTAAACCTGTAAATTCTTTAAACATTTATTCGTTTTTAAAAAGAGAAAAGATAAATTTTCATGAGTCTATGATTTGAAAACAAAACAAAATAATCCAGGTACATCCATGCACCTCCATGCCGGTGAGGAAGCTTCTTCCAGCTCCTCCCTGTCATCCTTGTTTCCTGTTCTTACTCCTATTCATGTTCTGACAAAACGTTGGATGAATGAGTACAATGAAGAGACAGCTATTCTGAAATTAGGTGATGCTAATTTCTATCTTATTAAAGTGAAGTATGTAGTCCAACTCTGTTTACAAACTCCTAAAAGAAAGATACAACAACTCAGTGAAAGTCACTTAGGTTTCAACCATTTATTTTTTTTTTTTGCCTTGCTTTAGAAGGCCTAATGCTTAAGTATGCTCTTCTGCTGCTGCTTGATAAACTCCAAGTGAAAGGCCCATGCTGCATGATTCTACAAACTCTAAATCCAAAACTCAAAAGTAATTTGCAAAAATGGCAATAGGGTATACTGAGAACACTCATTTTGTCCTGGCTTCATTTTATTCATTTTTCTGTAGGCCTGGGCTGACGCAGCAGTGGGGCGCACCTACGTACTCACTGCAATCTGCTCTTCCAACACTGTGGTTCCAACAAATGTGTGACTGGGTTTATGATTCCTTTGGCTTCCAGTTGCCTCATTTTATCATCAGCCAAATCAAAATTATACTGCAGCTACAGAAAAACTTTTTTTTTACATAAAATATGCTGTCTCATCAAACCTGCATAGTTTCTTCTAATTAAACAAAATATATATTGTTTATGTCTAAAGGATTACTTTACAAAGTATAAATGACTCTGGTATCCATCATGAAGTTTGAAATTGACCCAAAGATTTTTCTCCTCTGGGCAAAATCCTGACATCTCTAGTGGCCAGCTAATTGAGTTCCTTTACCAGTACACAGTGAATATTAGAAAGCTTGGAGGGGCAACTAGCAAGGAGGCAGAGGCATGCTTTTATTAATTTACTTATTTTTTTAAGAAAGAAATGAGCCAGTATGTCTAAGCTAGTCTGTATTTTTCATAATTGATCACTGAAATCAAACAGTTGAATTTCTTTTAGGATATTACCATACCTATTTTCCGAAGCTAAACATATCACCACACCAATCCATCTGCTTCTCAAATTAAAAAGTTAACACAAACGAAGCCTCTGCCAATAAGCAACCACACTGGCAAACAGACTAGCTCTACTTAAAAAAACAAAGTTGAAATAATAAATAGTAAGTACTAAACTTCTTAAGCCACTATTTGCTTATCATATAGCCCTTGTCTAAAAAAGTTTCTAAATTTTAAATCTAGTTTAATTTTTGAATTGAGTTCTGGCTAAAGATCATATCAAAGTTTGTGAACATGTGTTCAAGTAAGGATATTGAAGATACCTCATATATATAGCTTCAAAAATGCCAGTTTTGATTCTTCTGATGAGAAATTATCTGTTTGTTTTGAGCCAGCAGGAAAAGCATGAGTGTCACGGATGACACAATAAAAGAATATATTCACATGGAATGCTTTCTTTGTACAACAAAGAATATTTCTGGTGATTCCATCTCACTGTAGAAAAAAATTCTGCTGAAGATCTAGTGGTTAAACACTTATTTCATGTGTTGTTCACTTTAATATAATTAAGTAGAAAGTAGCATTAAATATTGAGTTACAAGACATTTATACAGAAAGAAAAAACAAGGATGTCATGTGGTTATTCCCACTTCCCAGTATAGAGAGGAGAAATCTAAATCTCAACGATTAATGACTTGCGTAAGACCACAGAGCTGGCTTTAGCCAAGTGCCTAAACTGATTCCAGAATGTTGAACACATTTATCTTTCTAGAAGAGAAAAAAGATTAGGTGTTTTGCTTAAATGTCTATGTAATGATTTTAAGTCCCAAACATAATTAATCTATATATGTTCAATATTTTAAAAACTTCCATGTATTATACACATACAACCCTACACATCAATACATAACTACATTTTTACCCTTGGTTTTTTGCTCCACTTCGGCTTTCTTCCAAGTTGTGTCAGAGACTAATTTTCCTCAATAATCCATTTTTCCTTCTCCGTATGAAGTAATAGAATTGCCTCCTCTGGCACATGAATTTTAGCAGGGTCATTTAGCTAGAAACTACATTTCTGACTTTGTTGGTGGCTAGACATGGCTGTTTCACTAGGTTGTAGATAACTGGATATGAACAGAAGTGACGTGTTAAATTTGTATGTTATATTCTTGAAAGAATGTACTTGTTCTTTGCTTTCTCATTGCTCCACTTACTTCGGTCAGGAATGTGTACCTACAGTCCATGTGCTCTAGTGTAATATTCTATTGGTGGAACTACAAAACAGATGAAACCCTGTCTCCAAACAGACTATGCTGCAGAGCTGCTTATTCACACTAGATTACCTTCCTATTTGTGTACTATATGTAGGAGTCATCTTTTTTGAGTCACTGTATTTGTGGATCTTTTTGTTACATTGCCTCAGCCAATAACCCAATATGAATACACTAAATCTGGTCTCTTCATAAAGAAAACTGTTTGCCATAGACGATGCTCAGGCATCCATTCCATTATACAGCTGTTTTATGATCTATACAGGTTAAAGTAGCCACTACTTTGTATACACTTTGGAGATGGTAATAGATCATATACAACACTTAATTGTACCTATTTGCTTATAACAAGCTAGACTGGAAACTGCTAGAGGGCAGGAAGAATATCTTAATTATCTTTGTTTGCCTAATGCTTAACATGGTAGCTGACACATGGAAGGTACTCAAACTATACATACTGAATGAATGAATGGATGGATAAATGAATGAATACTTTTTCCTTGTTGATTCTAAACAAATATCAAGAACTTGCAGTTTACTGTGTTTTAACATTAATTTTATTATAATATGGGTTAATTGAAAGTATTCCCATATATAATACCAAAAAGGCCATTTTTTCTATATAAACCTGGGAAAATATGACTCTTCAAAAGTAATCAAGATACTAAATCATCTGCTATTTAATTGGAGATCTCATATAGTATATGAGATTTAGTACCTTCCTTGGTAGACTGAGGGCTGTTATTGCCACTTTCTTCCTAAAGCAGAACTACCCTTCAATTTGTTTTCAGTTAATTGGTTCTAAACTTTTGTAATATTGTCTTTTTAAAATGAATATTTTCCTTCCTTATTTCTGGTAGGAAGACTTCTGTGTGGTTGATACATGAGAAAGGTAAATCATAGAAACTGATGATATTAACAATTAGGAAATATTGCTAAAAGACACTATTTATTGAAAAAACCTGAACACAAAAATAAAACTAGTTATTAAAAAACAAATTATTTACCTGGAAAGAGAAGAGAGAATAAGAAGAACAGTATTTTTTTAGTGCAATTAGCAGAGTATTATTATGTACAGACCAGGCAGAAGTAAGATGAAATATTCAGCATAGCAGTGAAGCTTTTGCATGACAGGACGAACACATTTAATCCTGGACAGTATACCAAGGCAGAAATGCCTTGTAGAACTATGTAATTAAGTGAAACTCTTAGCAGCTGCCCTTGTAAATCTCTACAGAGGAGGTTGGCTAAAGGCTAGGTTTAGTAGTTGTCCCTGTTCCAGTTGAATGACCTTTAAATCTGACCCCTAAATGGCAGTAGCACCTAGGAAAAAGAATGCCTTTGACACAGATTTCTTTCTGTAGCAGAGTCAAAAACAAAAGACAAAAACAAAACAGAAAAACAAAAGCTAAGGAACATGCTCTATAAAAAAACGGCTTGCTCATGTCATCTAAAATCTTGTAAGCACCATGCGTTTCCCTTGAAGAATTAAACCCCTGGGGCCAAGCCTATGCAGGAGATGCCGAGTATCAGAAAAACTAGCTATTGGAGTCTAATGTCTTCTATTTCATAAATTAACATAAGAATTTAAGTAACTCCTGAGATTGGCCAGGGAAGAGGTAATTACTGTAAGAAATTTACATGTTGAATAGGGGATTGAGTGTTGAATTTGGTTCTTCCTTGTTCTCCACTCTTAGGCCCAGAGTGACCATATGTTCTGTTTTTTTTTTCCACAGGACAGTCTTTATTTAACTGGGATTGTTAATTTCTATTCTCAAAATCATTTCAGACTGGATGAGGAGTTACATATGTTCATTCCTTTGAAGACTAAGTCTCTTAATTCTATTTCCTAAACATCTCTTGAACCTGTCACTTCTCCCAACTCCATTCTCCTCACACCTTTATCTTTTACAAGGACTACTGTAGAAATCTTATATCTTCTATTCTTGCTCCTCTGAAGTTCATTCTCACAATACTGCAAGGAGTCTTTTAAAAACAAAATTATGACACTTCCCTTTTTAAAATCTTTCCATGTTTCCCTTTGTGTCTAGGCAGATAAGGACCTACATGTTCTGGGCACCCCTTTGCCCCTCCAACTCCATCTTACATCATCTTCTCTTTTCTTTTCTAATTCCTTGACCATACTAGATTTTGTAGAGTTCTCTCAGCTGTCTTAGAGCTTTCACATATGTTCTTTTTTCTTTTTCTTTTTCTCTTTTTTTTTTTTGAGACAGTGTCTTGCTCTGTCACCAGGGTGGACTACAGTGGCGTGATCTTAGCTCAATGAAACCTCCGCCTCCTGGGTTCAAGCAATTCTCCTGCCTCAATCTCCCTAGTAGCTGGGACTATAGGTGTGCGTCACCATGCCAGGCTAATTTTTGTATTCTTAGTAGAGACAGAGTTTCACCATGTTGGCCAGGATGGTCTTGATCTCTTGACCTTGTGTTCTGCCCACCTTGGCCTCCCAAAGTGCTGGGATTACAGGTGTGAGCCACAGTGCCCGGCTCACATATGTTCTTTCTAGCACAGACTTCTTCTTCCTAACTTCTAGTCTTATTCTTATTAATCATTTTGATGTCAGTTTAAATGCCGCTTCTTTCAGAGACACCCTCATAGATCTTCACAAACTAAGCAAGGTCTGCTCCTACAATAACGAAGATAATACACAACTCTTCATAACACCCAGAGAGAGAACTGCAAAGTGTAAATTTGTATGCCCCAGTAGGTTACAAGTTTTAGAAAAAAGGGAACTATATTTTATCTTGATTGTCACTAGATATCTACCACCTTATCATACATTGAACATTCAACAGCTTTTTGTTGAAATAATGATAGTTACAATCTTAGGCATCTAAATATGATCAAAAGTGCCTTTTTAACCCTTGACTTTAAACACCACCTTTAAATACATGCTGCAAATATTTTATAATAAATATTATATTCTATTTTATTCTTCTTCATAATTAAACCCACAGTGAATTAACTTTAGTCCAATAGGCATCAGATTAAGGTGAAAGGTACATGTTTTTTGACACATCTAATTATTTCATGTTTATCTCAATTATGTAAATTATATGCAATCAACATTTCATTCAAAAGTTATTCTTAATGCTTTCACTTCTCTGTTTTCTATTCATTTACAAGAAGAGGAGATATGTAATAAAATATTGAAGTAATTAAGCAAATATTGATCTGTAAAGATGTTTATTCATCTCAGATGGTTGGCTGAAAGGAAGTACTATGATATAATAGCTAGAAATATTTGTCAACTGAGGCATTAAAAGTTGAATTAAGTATGTGACAGTCAATGTGAGGATATTTTCTTCTACATACATCACATACTTTCTGGTCAATATGTGTTATTGGAAAGTCAAACATGAATGATGGGAAAGCCAAACATGAAATTTGAGGACCTTTTGCAGTAAAATTCAGCTAATATTTAGGATCTATCTCTGTTAGGGTGAATTCAGCTATTATATAGAGAAATTCAACTAACTGTGGCTTAATCAATGAAGATATTTAATCATCTCATATAACAAGAACTCTGAAGGTGGTTCAAATATTTTATCAGAAACTAAATCTTTCTGTCTTCTTGTTCTTTCATTCTAATATTCTTCTATAGGTTTTTACCTTGTGGATGTTAAGATGGCTGCTTCAGCTCCAAATATCAAATTGTCCCATAACCACAGTCATGGAAAGAATGAAGTAGCAGGAGAAATACAACATTCTCTTCTCTCTTCTCAATCTTCTCTCTTTTTATCCAGGAAATGAGTCTCTTTCAGAAGCCACTCAAAAGATTTCCCATTATGTCTTATTTACGAGAGCTGGATTATATGTTCACTCCCGGATGTATCACTAACAGAGGGGAATGAAATGACCATGACTGCCTTAGAACAATCACGATTTATCTCCCAGGATGAGGAAAGTCTTACCTTCCATTAAAACAAAGAATCTCATCTTGCGACATGAGTTGAAGTCAGTTTGTGGGTAGGCAACAATATTTGCCATAGAGAACTCTCAGTCAGGATGGTATCAGATTCCTCTGATTTAGAGAAAAAAAAAATAATAGTGAATATAATTATATCATTAGGCTGGGCATGGCAGCTCATATCTGTAATCCCAGCACTTTGGAGGCTAATGTGGGCAGATCACTTGAGTCCAGGAGTTCAAGACCAGCCTGGGCAACATGGCAAGACCCCATCTCTATAAACAATATATAAAAATTAGCCAGACATGGTGGTGTATGCCTGTAGTCACAGGTACTCAGGATGCTGAGGTAGGGAGTATGGCTTGAACCCAGGAAGTGGAGGTTGCAGTAAGCTGAGATCACACCACTGCACTCAAGCCTGGGCAACAGAGTCAGACTGTCTTTCAATAACAATAATAATAATAATAATAATATCAATAAAAATCTTGCCTCTAAACATCCTAATATAAAGGAGTTTCAGGGAAAACACAACTATTTCTAAACCAGGAGGGAATAAATTATAAACAAAACCACATAAATGGTTAGAAACTCAATTTTATTTTGGAAAACACAAATATCTAGACAGTTTTAGAGACTCAAATAATATGATGTTTTTTAAAAGATCAGTTTTCAGAGCCACTTCCATCAATGCTCACAGCAAGTACATACTAATTGGTTAAAGATTTTATTTAGCTCCAGGTTTTAATAATCTCATTATACTGAAGGGTGGACAGAAGACAAGGAAAAATACGGAGCAATATTTCCTACTCAAACTCTCGCTTCCACTCCACCTGCAATTATATTCTTAACTTTATGGTGCATCAAACTCAATGACACAAAAGTTGTCTCAAATCATTTCAACCTTTCCATTGTATCCTAGAGATATATTGGCTTTGAACCAAGTACCCAGGTACTAACTAGTTTACTTTTAATTTAGAGCAGATGGGCTAGGGTTCTCAAGGTTGCATTGAGAGGGTCTACTTGGAGGACACCTCATGGTCTCTGTAACACAGCAGATGGTGAAATTATTTTAAGCTATTTTCAAATGATGTTAGCAAAACTACATTTCTATCAATTGTCTTATATGGCTTTCATAAATATGATTTTTCTTTCAAATCAAGAATGACAATGATAGAGCTTCGCACGGTTCTTCTGAGATACCATTATCATCAATGACACACAGGGGATTTATATTCAAAGTTCAAAGATGAATTGCAAGAGAGGAAACATTGGATCTCCTGAGATAAATAGACAGATATTGATAAATGATCTTATAATGCATATCTTGTTTTCCTGTATGAGAGGAAATAATTTCTATCTCCTGTTATAGTAGACATTTAAATTGATGTTTCTTTTCAGAAGATAAGCAAAATGTAATTCTTTTCGACCCCTCAAGGAACTAACAATGCTACACCTACTATAGATGTCCAATAAGTTATTTTATTCTTTTTAATAAAACTTTTATTTTTAAAGGTAAAATATTGTGGTGGACATTTGCCATTTAGAGCAATACCAGGCACCTACTTCTTCCATTCTCATTTTCTCTGGGGAAGTTATTTTATTCCTATTACCTGATATCTTGTTAGAAGGGCAATTCCTGGTTACTACATCCAAAAATGAAAAGCAGAAAATGGAAAATCCTCAGATCCTTCACTTTTCCTAAAATGCCAGGGGCTGGGATATGGCATAAGCAGGGCCAGTAATACTATTTATTTCGGGATTTTGAATTTTGAGTGATGCAAAGGTGAGAGGAAGTATGCAGCTCATTCGTTACAGCAGCAGAGACAGAAGTGGTGATTCTGTTCAAATTAAGAACATTTACTGAAGGTAATTCTCTCCTAATTCTTGTACCGTGGTTCCTATTTCCCAGCCCCCATCTGACTCTTGGTTCTGAACAAATCCCAAGCTAGCTTTCATTATTCTTTTAAGAAATTCCCTTTTGCTTAACTAGAGTTGGCTTCTATTACTTATAATAAAAATTGAAAAAATATAGAGAAGCAAAATTAGATAATAGAAGTATCCATAATATATTTTGTAGCTTTGTTTTCATTAATGTATTTTTATTTTTCATGATTAATAAGTAATAAATGTTACAGAAAATAAATGGTAATGATTACCTAGTATATATTTACATAGATGTACTATATAGTACACTATAGTCTAATCAGTGCTAGTTATTTACATGTTTCTTGCTATTGTAAATAATTCTCTGATTAGCACCTTATATATGCATCATTGTATACCATTTTTATTTTTTTCCCTTAGAATAAATTTCTAAAAGTGAAATTGTTGGGACAAAATGTGATGTCAATTTTGAAGCTTTGAATCATACAGAATTTTCCCCACAAGGAAGACTGCACCCACTTACACTCCAGTAGCAATATATGAAGATATATTCTGATAAGATCTTATCCATAAGTTCCATTGTAAGATGGAGGATAGGAGAATATAAAGCTATTCAACTTTACTTGCCCAAATACACAGTTGAGAAGGCAATCAGCCGTTAGTGTGAAGAACCCCATGGAATAACGGAGAAGAGTTACAATAGACTCAATGCATGTCTCACTCTACTGCTTAAGTGTTCTCCGCAGAGTTCTTAGTACAGCTGAATACAAACCAATTCCATAGGTGTTTTTTTATTGTTGTTTTGTTTTGTTTTGGTGAGTGGATGCTGCCTAGGCTCTCATAGTGAGTCCGGAAGAAAAGATGGAAAGAATCAAATAAATCCCAGCTAGCTTTCATTACAGCTACTCCTCAGTTAACTGACCCATACATTCTAGGCTCAGGAATGAAAGGATTTTCTATCTACCAAAGGTATATTTACACAAAAGGTGCTGCTAAAATCTAAAGTTGGAATGCCTAGAAAGAGACTGAGAATCACAAAGTCTACTCTTGGCTCACAGTGCCTTCTCTAGGTTGTTGTACAAAAATAACATGGCAATCTCCTGAGTTACCTGACATTTATTTTAACTCATATGCAATTCAATAAAAGAGGCCATCTAGCTGGGTCTGTGCTCAAACAATAGTATCTTGGTAACTGGAAGCCGATGAGAGCCAATTTTTATAATTAAGCTACTGTATACCAAGGAAATACATAAATAAATGCATTTTTAAACATTTATTGTATTTGTCATCAACTCAGTGGGTATTCACCATGTGTATGTGTGAGATTTATGCATATATAAATGTGTGTATGTGTGTGTAGTCTGAATAAATCCAAGGGCCCCATGTGGTCCAAATTCAGTGAGGTGTTAAATTCATGGGATCACAGTTCATGCAGGAAAAAAAGTAATTAGAATATCCCAATTCTTTACTCAGTCTTTCATAGATAAATGCATTTTAATGCACAGCTAGTATCTTGAAAATTCTTTTCTCCCCACCCTAATTTTCTTTTCACAGCAGCTGTTCCCTAATTCATTCTCCCAAACTCAATTCCCCATTGTCCAAAATTCAGCTTTATTTCTTTCTCTTCCCCTCTCATTTCTCAGATGCTTATAATATAAAATCACTTAGTGCCTCTAACATCTCAAATATTCACTCTGCTTAAAATATTATCTGATTATGCATAAGTAAGGTGCATCCAAGTGCTGGCATGGTAAGCACCTAGAATCTGGGGAAGTAGGGGAATACTGTGACAATTCAAGTATTCATTGTTTTAATTCTAATGATACTGTAATGTTTTCCTGTGGCATATTCATACATAATTTAAGAGAAAACAGCTTCACAAATGGTAGATAACATGTTCTATGTCAATACTGAAAGTTTCTGGTCTAATTCCTACCCATATATTCTCCAAGGGAAGAGGAACATTTAAACAATAACTTAAAAACAGAACATTTTATTTTGTATTTGAAGAGAAGACAAAAGAAGATAGTGCTTTCAGGCTCTATCTAATGGATTTATTAGTTAGAGCCTTAAGTAGCTATGGTCATTTTTATTTTTTTTTTCAAATAGGAAACTTACCCTGGCAAGATACAAATGGTTGAGGTACTCACATGTCTAGACAGGAAACTAGAAATTCTGATTATCAATAGAATTGTCAGAGATTCAAACATTTCTAAATAGCCCTAAGAATTCCTCTAGTAACATGACTATAGCATACTGAAACTTTTTGACTATAAATTTACATTGCTTTATTTCTAAAGCCATTATCTGTATTGTACAGAACACAGAAATGTATACTCAGTAAAAAAAAAAAACAAACAGTACAATCCTCTGGGTAAAATAATTTCACAATGTATTATTGGTACACTATTGGTACCTAAGGCCTTAGCCTTCTTTAAAAATAGTGAGTTGCTAGCATAATTATCTTTTAGAAGGAGAAAAGAATAAGAGATTGCCAGCACTAATGATTTGTCAACAGAGTTCATCTTTTTGCAATTTAATGTTAGCTGTAGAATGGGATCTCGCACACTATTTCATTTCTCTCATAATTACTTAACCTATTTGACCACTTCAAATGTCTGCAGTGATCCTTCTTTAATGTTCATTTCTATTCTATGGGGCATCTGTTTAGATGCATATGCTGAATTAATTTTTTATACATTCCAAATTTATATTGATATCATAAAAGATTTGGTATTAATGAAATTCATTTTTCGACAGTCCAAAATGTACAATCAATGACAAAATGTTTCTCTAGGGAGCAATAAAACTAAACATAGTTAAAGTACTCTGGGCAGCTCACTGTGTTTTTTAATAAGGGTCAATAAATTATGTATATGCTGTGCATCCAACTGCTGGCCTCAGTAGCTGCTTAACAACCAGGTAAAATAAATAATTGCTTAGTCCTTCTCAGATATAATAATATCTGTCTGCTAGAAGCACCTAAATTATTAGGTGTGAAGAAAAACATTTTAAAGACTTTTTAATTCAAACGAATATATCATCAAGTATGTATAGAATATCTTCTCTGTGCAATATGCCTCAGCATATAGAAAGACAGAAGTGCTTTGGCTGGGCACAGTGGCTCACAGCTGTCATCCCAGCACTTTGGGAGGCCAAGGCATGTGGATGACCTGAGGTCAGGAGTTTGAGACCAGCCAGGCCAACATGGTGAAACCCTGTCTCTACTAAAAATTGTGGCTCACGCCTGTAATCCCAGCTACTTGGGAGGCTGAGGCAGGAGAATCGCTTGAACTTGGATGGTGGAGGTTGCAATGAGCCAAGATTATGCCATTGCACTCCAGCCTGGGCAACAGAGTGAGACTCTGTCTCAAAAATTAATTAATTAATTAAAATAAAAGATAGAAGTGCTCCTATCTTCAAAGCTCTTATATTCTAATGGGTGTGGAGAGTAAAGAGTTGATGCATATAGTGAAAACATCACAATTACATAAGATAGGTACAAAGCACTCAAGAGTCATCTTCTACATTTCTTTCACTCTTAATATCTAACCCATCAAAAGTCAAATCTCCTAAATCTCTCAAATCTGTCAACTGCTCTCTATGAGTTACCAAACCGTTAGTCCAAGCTGTGTCATCTCCTATTTGTCTCTAGAGTAGACTGCTAATGACTCTACCCACATTCACTCTTGCTCCACTAAAATCCATTGTCCACAGCACCCAAAGAAATTTCTAAAACTGCATCTGATCCTGTCCCCAAACCATCCTCCCCAAAACACACAGCTCCTACATAGTTTCCTATTGTTCTTAGGATAGAAATTAAGGTCCTTAACCCGGCTGCACAGATATGGCCCTGCCTACTCTATCACCCCCTGACTTATATGCCCAATTTGACAGTGTACACAAGGGCCTTCTCACAGTGCTCTTACATATCAACCTCCTTCTAATCATAGGATGGGGACACCAGCCTGGGACACTCTTACCCCTACTCTGCCTCTGCTTTACTTAACTAATGTCTATTTATCTCAATCTCAGTTCAAAGGTCATTTTCTAAGAACCCATGGCACGCTAGAATTAAATCACGTTCCTTTGTCACAAATTCTCCTAGTGGTGATTTTATTTGCTCACTTTTCAGTGTTTGTTTATACCTTCATGAACTTAAATACTCAATGATTGTCTGTCTCCCTTACCAAAGTGTATGCTCCATAAAGCAGAACAGTGTTGCCTTTGGTTACCTATATATCATCACTAGTATATGCATTGCACGTGGAAGTTTCTCAGTTTGTACTTGTTGAATAAATGAACAAGTAAGCTTAGGGAGGGAAATATCAGTTGTAATGTGGGGCTCAGTAACGAAAACAAAATTCTTGCTAGTCTATGTTAACTAAAATTTATCTTTTTATATGAACTGTTAAAAAATAAAACAGCTAACAGTGCAATTAATAAATATTCTCAAAATAGTGTTTCAGGGTGCTATTTCTTCCTCTTTTGCCCCCAATATCAAGAGTGGATAATAGTCTTATGTAGCTCAAATCAAAATTTTTTCCTTATGGGATGACATTGGTTTATGAAAGAAAAAAGTGAAGCTTTCAGACATAGACACTTCATAAAAGCCACTTTAAAACACTGAAACAATTAAATTTGATGCCTCAAGAGTAATACTATTCTAGCTCTTGGTCCTTCTTTTTGGGTATTATGAATAATGTTGCTATGAACATTCATGTACAAGTTTTTCTGTTGACATACATTTTCATTTCTCTCTAAGAGTGGAATTACTGAGTCATAGGGTAACTTTCTTTGGTAAAATGACTATCCAAATTTTTGCTCATTTGTAAATTGAGTTATACGTCATTTAACTGTTGAGTTGTAAGAAGTCTTTATATTTTCTGAATACTAGTCTATTACCAGATATATGATTTGCAAATATTTTCTTCCATTACATGAGTTACCTCTTTACCTTCTTCATAGTGTTCTTTAAGGCACAACAGTTTTAATTTTGATGAAATCACATATATCTATCTTTTCGTTGGTCACTTGTGCTTTTGGTATCATATCTAAGAAATCATTGCCTAATCCAAGGTCATAAAGATTTAGATCTATGTTTCCATTTAAGTGTTTTAAAGTTTTAGCTCTTCCATATAGGTCTATGATATATTTTTAGTTTTCATTTGTATATGACTGGAGGAAGGGATCCAACTTCATTCTCTGGCATGTGTACACAAAGTTATCCAGAACCATTTGTTGAGAAGGTTATTCTTCCCTCAACCCTTTGAATTCTCTTGATATTCTTGTCAAAAATCAATTGAATGCATATGTATGCATTTATTTCTGGACCCCAAATTCTGTTTAACTGGTCTATATGGTCTATCCTTATGCCATTGCCACTATGTTTAAATAAGTTCTGAAATTGGAATTTATAAGCTCTCTACTTTATTTTTACTTTTCAAGATGGATTTGCTTATTCAGGGTCCCCTGAGATTTCACATGTATCTTAGGATCAGTTTTTCCATTTTTGCATGAAAGGCTGTTGAGATTTTGATAGTGATTATATTAAATCTGTAGATCCCTTGGGGGTTGATGGGTATTACCCTCTTAATCAATATTAAGTCTTCTAATCCATGCTGACAGGCTGTCTTTCTAGTTATTTTGGTCTTCATTACTTTTTTTTCAGCAATGTTTTGTTTTGTATATTATGATTAAATTTACTCTTAAGCATTATCTGATGCTATTATAAATAAAATTGTTTTAATTTGCTTTTTCAATTGTTCATTGATTATATATAAAAATACAAATGATTGTTGTATATTGAACTTATATCCTGTAAGCTTGCTGAATTCACTTGTTATTTCTAATCACTGCGTGTGTGTGTTTATTCCTCAGGATTTCAAAATATAAGTTCATGTCATCGGTTAATAAGATAGATTTACTTCTTCCTTTCCAACCTAGATGCCGTTTATTTTTTTATAGCTTAAATGCCCTTGTGGGCTCTCCAGTATAATGTAAAATAGAAGTGGTATGAGCATACATACTTATCTTATTACTGATTTAAGAGGAAAGAATTAGTTTTTCACCAATAAGTACAATGTTATTTTTGGTATTTTTCACAGATGGGCTTTATTAATTTGAGGGCATTCTCTTCTATTTCTGCTTTGTATAGAGTTGCAATATAGATGGTGTTAGACTTTGTGAAATGCTTTTTCTACATCTATTGTTTTGTTTTTTATTAATATAGGGCATTCCATTGATTTGATTAATTGTCCTAGGTTAAACTAACTTTGTATTCTTGGGATAAATCCCACTTGGTCATGATGTGTAATGCTTTTTACATGTTGTGGTAAATTTGCTAGTATTTGCTGAGATGTTCATATTCATAAATGATATTTATCTGTAATTTTCTTTATTTTTTGATGTATTTGTTGGGTTATTATATCAGAGTTAATAGCCTCAGAGAATAACTTGGACAGTTTTGCCTCCTTTTCTATTTTTAAGAAGAATTTGTGAAGGACTGGTGTTATTTCTTTTTTAGAAGCTTGGTAGAATTTATCTGTGGAAACATCTGGGCCTGCAATTTTCTTTGTGGGGAATTTTGTGATTTTTAATTCAATCTATTTACTACTTAAAGGTCTATTGAGATTTTCTATGTTTTCTTGAGTGATTCTGGGAAGATGTGTCATTCTAGAAATGTGTCCATTTTATTTAATTATCTAATTAATTAACACAATATTATTCATTCCTTTATAATCTTTTTATATCTTTGAGTTCGGTAATGATGTTCCCTTTTTAATTCTTGATTTTATTAATTCGAGTCTTCTTTTGGTTTTTCTTAGTCAGTTTACTTAAAAGTTTGCCAATTTGGTTAATTTTTTCAAAGAATCAATTTTTTTGGTGGACTTGATCTCTATTGTTTTTCTACTATCTATTTTATTTATTTGCACTTTAGTGTTTCTTATTTCCTTTCTTATGATTGCTTTGAGCTCAATTTGCTCTTCTTTCTCTAGTTTCATAAGGTGGAAGATTCGGTTATTGATTTCAGTTCTATTTCATTTTCAAACATGTTTACAGCTATAGATTTATCTCTATTCCTGCTTTAGCTGAATCTCATGCATTTCAATATATTTTAATTTGACTATTTTTGAAGGATTGTATAATTTCCTTTCTAATTTCTTTTTTGACTCATTGTTTAGGCTTGTGTTGTTTAATTTCCATTGCACAGTTGTGGGTTTTACAAATTTTCCTCTCTTAATGATTTCTACTTTTATTCCATTGTATTCAGAATACATGTTAAATGACTTCCGTTTTTTAATGTTTACTGAGACTTGTTTTGTGACCTAACTTCACAAACAATGTTCCATGTGGCCTGCAAATAATGTGGATTCTAGTGTTTTTCTGTGACATGTTTATAGTCGTCCATTAGGTTTATTTGATTTATAATGATAGTTCTTCTGTATCCTTGCCGATATTCTACTAAGTTATGTACATTTTTGAAAATAAATATTTGAATCTCCACCTAATATTGTTGAATTATTTTTTTCTGTTTCTGTTTACCTGAAATATCTTAATTTATCCTCTATTTTGAAAATACAGTTTTGAATTTTTGAATTTAAATGTTGAATTATTGATAGACTTTTTATTTCAGAACATTAAACATTTCATCTCATTACCTCATGGCCTCCATGATTTTTGATAAGACTTATCTGCTGATGTTATTGAGAACTCACATTGCTTGTATATCATGAGTTTCTTCACTCTTGCTGCTTTCAAAGTTAGTTATTTATCTTCAGCTTTAAACAGTTTGGGAATTTTTAGTTCATTATTTCTTCAAATATCCGTTCTGTTCTTTAACTATCTATTCTGTTCTTTTTTCCTTTCTCTCTTTTTGAATTTTAATCATGAGCATGTTGATATGCTTGATGATTTTCCAGTTTTCGAAGTCTCTGCACAGTTTTTTCATTATTTTCTCTTTCTGTTGCTCAGACTGAAAAATCTCAATGTATCTGTCTTGAAGTTAACTGATTCTTTCTTCTGCTAGTTCAAATCTGCTACTGAGCCCCTCTTTAAATCTTTTATTATGTTTATTGTATTTTTGAGCTTGAGAGTATAATTTTGACTTTTTCTAAAATTAATATATTTTTATTAATATCTTCCTTTTGTCAAGACACTATTTTTATACTTTCCTTTAATTCTTTAGATATGGTTTCCTTTGGTTCTTTGAACATATTTATAATAGCTGTTTTAAAGTTGTTGTCTAATAAGTCGAATATCTGTGCTTCATCAGAAACAGTTTCTGTTGACTGAATTTTACTCTGTGTTTGGGCCATGTTTTCCTATTTCTTTGCATAAATCATAATTTTGGGTGACAACTGGATATTCAAAATAATATAATGTACCAACTCTGGAAGTCATTCTTCATCCTCTGCAGAGTTTGTTCTTGTTTGGTGGTGGTGTTAGTTCACTGAGTATATTTCCTGGACTAGTTTGTTTAGTATCTTTCCTGGACTAATTATTTAAAGTCTTTTTGCTTTATTGTGTATGGCTGCTAATGACTCTGATCAGTCAGTCTAATTACCAAGTAATGCTTGGACACAAATTTCTTTACATTCTTAGAATCATTAAGTTTCCCAGCCTTTGGTGAGGGCCTCTTTTTATAAACTGTGCCCATGTTAAATGATATGGCAGGCAGTTTACAACTGCCTTAGCCTTCACATGCTGCTTACACAGAGACTAAGATGTAGCCAGAGATGAGAAATTAGGGTTTTCTTAGATCTTTTCTGGGTATGCGCACAATCCTTCACATACACGTGGCTTCCTAAACTCCCATTTATATATTGGAGTATTCCAAAACCTCCTATGAATATCACATTCCATAGTTTTTAAAGTTTTGTTTTAGCCTGTCTTTTATTATATCTATTTGGTGATGCTCCCTCAGGCAGCTGTGATATTACACAATTGCTAGTGATTGTTTTCAGCAAATTTCCCTAAGGATGGGACAGACTGAATTCTGACTCAGGTCGAATTTAAAAAGTCCTGACAATGGAGTTTTTCAGGAAGCTTCTTGATAGGTCAAATAATGGCAGTTCTCTGAGAACAAGGTTTTGGGAAAGCTCCAAACCAATTCTGTCCCCCTACCATGAATGCTAAGATTCTCATTTTCACAGTTACTATAGTTGTGAAGCTAATAATTTTCAAGCTTATCATACAGATCTAAGAAAACAGATATGGGAAGAATCAGGGAATATTAAAATGCTACAAATATGACTGTTCTTTCTGGAATTCAGCCATGTTTCCTCAATGAATACTCCTCAAATTGATGTAAGTTTTATGAGTTCTGAAAAAGTTGATTTTGACATTTTTTATTTTATTTTTTATTTCTGGTCAGTGTTTTTCTAGCTTTGCAGAGGAGTGGATTTTTGGAAGTTCTGACTCTGCCATTCTGCAAATGTGATCTTGCTTTCTTTTTGTTGTTGTTTCCTAAATTTATTCTCATTTTGGTGAACAAAATGAAAAAAATCTTCCCAATTTAAAGCACCGAGAATAAAAATATTTCTTAAAAATGCAGATAATTATTAAACTTTTTATTAAACAATAAGACATTTTTAAATACAAAAATATATTTTATTAGTGAGTTTACTTAGCTGCTGCTAGTTAAAGGGAAGGGTGTGGGAATTTCTAAGAGGTTCAAACATTTCAGTCCACATTTCCCTTAGTTGAAATCTTCAATTATATAAATATTAAGATGTATTAAGGTATTTGACAAGTATTTGAAGACCAGAAATAAAAGATTTCTTTGTTAATAGAGAAAATCAGATATACTCTACCAATTCCCTTCATAAATAGAAAGAAAATAAAAAAATTACTTGATACCAAAGAATTCAGAATTTCGGAGGTTTCCTCAGTAGACAACAGTTCAATAAAAATCTAAGAATTTTGACAGAATATTCAGGAGTAAAAGGCTGCATTAAAATTAAATAGATTCATTTAGAGTCAAGTGCTGAGACATCCTTATTGGCAAAATGGAAGGTGGCTCTCCTTCTGTCGGCATAGACAAATATCAGATGAATTCTGCTGGTTCATCCATGAAGGAATAAGATGTTTTTAAGATTTCTTGAAGTCATTCCTGTAGCCACCATTTACCATTAATATAAATTCATTTTTACACATTGAAGGTTATGCAATGTTTACATAAGCATTTTATAATAAATATAAAGTTATAAACATAAGGTTATGGAGTGTTTAACAAGTGTTTAAGTGAGGCTTTTATGATGAGTCAGTGTAAGGCAGTTAATAGATATTCATGTGTTACATGTTGATCAAGTGATTAAAAATGGAAGATTCTAGGGTTTTTATGGTTTTTTGTGTTCTGTCTAAGGCTTTATTCCATCTTGAGTTAATTTTTGTATAAGGTGTAAGGAAGGGGTCCAGTTTCAATGGTTAGCAAGTTTTCACAACACTATTTATTAAATAGGGAATCTTTTCTCCATTGCTCGCTTTTGTTAGGTTTGTCAAAGACCAGATGGTTGTAGATGTGTGGCATTATTTCTGAGGCATCTGTTCTGTTCCATTGGTTTATATATCTGTTTTGGTACCAGTACCATGCTGTTTTGGTTACTGTAGCCTTGTAGTATAGTTTGAAGTCAGGTAGCTTGATGCCTCCAGCTTTGCTATTTTTGCTTAGGATTGTCTTGGCTATACAGGCTCTTTTTTGGTTCCATATGA
>CAUYLG010021252.1:0-14332 GCA_963573385.1 Cacajao melanocephalus | reverse complement strand
AACCACAAACTAACACACAAACAAAAATTAAATAAAAAACAAAACAACACAATATATTTCCAAACTTTACCAAACTAACAAAAAAAAAAAAAAACAAAAAACAAAAACAACGAAAAACACCTTGGTGGTCTCTTTCGTGGTACAAAACAAGTTTAGTTCCCAGAAGGCTGCATCTGAATGAGCATCCACCCTTGTTTTCAAGACCAGCCCACATCCTGATGCTGTGGTCATTTGCTTCTTTGAATTCAGAGCAACACCAGAACCAGTTGTAAGACCACAAATCAAGATGCAATGCCTGGTTAGACAATTCCTGTAAACCCTTCATCTGCTTCCAACAGTTAAAGTTGCCACAGTTCCCAAAGGGTAGAGAAACTAGAAAGTTTATGCTGGACTAACTCAACAGCACTAGAGTGTCAAAGAAACAGTGCACCACAGAGTGCCTAAGAGTTAGATCCCGTTTTTGGCTACTGTCCCTCAGGAGAGTGGGGTGGGTGCATGCGTGCGTATGCTTTTTGTTGTTATCCAGATCAGTTCACGTTGGAACAGGTTCTTCTGAGAAGTTAAATGGGACACTGAGAACATCATGTATTCTCAAGTCAGCTTTTCCTGGAATACAACACAAGTAGCTTGAAATCCATCATGTAATATATTTGTCTCCCACTCACAAACTTTATTCAACATCTGTGAACCTGGGCACCAAAGCAGCAACAGGAAGGCCTGTTGTTAACATGAAATTCAAAACCAAATTCCTCCTGACTCTGTTAGCTTGCTTGTAGTTCAAAGTTCTCAGAGCAAGGGTGGCTAATGTGACACAGAGAGTCACATTATGTCGTTTACTTCCACTCAAATGCTAATGAGTCACAGAGAGTCACATTATGTCGTTTACTTCCACTCAAACCTTCTCTTATCCTATTCATATCACTTGTGAAAAAGATAAAAAGCCACTCCTGGCTCCTTGCATACTAAACAGAAAGGTTCTCCAGAACAGCCCCTCACTAGTTAAGGAGCCAGTAAGGGACAGCTACCAGGTAGAGGAGCTAAATAAGAGACTTAATGGTATCCTGGAAAAGCATCTGGAATCAGATGTAGGCTTCAATGTGATCCTGCCTACGAAGTACTATTTGGCTGTGAGTAAATGATTTGTTTGCAACTCAATGCCCCTTTCTTTAATTGGGCATACTATGTGCCCATGTACCTCACAGGGTCATGGAGAGGATTGAATGAGTTGATTATGGGAAAACACTTTGAAAACGATAAAAGGCCATGAGTCCAGGCACAGTGGCTCATGTCTGTAATCTTAGCACTCTAGGAAGCCAAGGTGGGAGGATCCCTTGAGCCCAGGAGTTTGAGGTTACAGTGAGCCATGATCACACAGCTGTACTCCAGCCTGGGCAACAGAGTGAGACCCTGTCTCTAAAATTAAAAAAAAGAAAAAAGAAGAAGAACATAATATTAGAGATCTGATTATTGATTCTCTTCTCTCCAAGCCTCTCTCTGAAATCAGTTCCCCTCTGTCTTCACTCCTTACTGTCACCATCACTCTGTGCTCCTCCAGTTGCCCAGTGATGGGAGGCAGAGCATCCCCATAGGTGACCCCACACCCCCTCTCAGGCATTCTTGCCCACAGCCGTATATTTCATCCCAGTGGCTATCAACCTGGCTGTACATTAGAGGTAATTTTTTAAATTACCAGTTCCTGGGCCCCAGCCCAAAATATTTCATTCAATTGGTCCAGGCTATCAGTAATTCACAATTTTTAAAGCACTCCTGGTGATTCTTGTAGGCAGCCACGGGTGGTTGTTTTTTTTAAAAAAAATCACTGTTTTGAATATAAAAATTAGCTGGGTGTGGTGGCATGCACCTGTAATCCCAGGTACTTGAGAGGCTGAGGCAGGAGAATTGCTTGAACCTGGGCAGCGGAGATTGCAGTGAGCCGAGATCCCACCATTATACTACAGCCTGAGTGACAGAGTGAGACTCCATCTCAAAAAAAAAAAAAAGAAAGAAAAAGAAAAAAAATTACTGTTTTGAAGCCTACAAACTAAAATCACAATAATAATAAATGTTTTTTGGACATTTACAATGTACCAGGCACTATGATAGGTATTCAAATGCATTATTTGATCCTCATACCCACCCTTTGAACTAAGTGCTTTTTCTATCCCCCTTTGCAGAGAGAAACTGAGGCTCATAGAGCTTAGATACTTTACTCCCTGACACGCAGCTAATAAATGAAGGGATAAAGACTTGGACTCAGCTCTGTCCAACCAGGACACTGAAGCCATATCATTGGTAAATGATTATGGAGGAACACTGAGAAATCTGATTTTAATTGAGAAAAAGAGGGAAGGTGAAGAAATTTGTCATGCAATATGAATCTTAAAACTCAAAAGTCTTCTGAGTTAGCATGGTTAGCATGGTTCACTTTTCTCTCTTATATCTCAAATGTCTTGTTGACCCTGGAATATATTAAAATTTGAGGTTAAATTCAGTTTTATATTACATTCCATAAAGCAGTGTTATCTCACTCTCACATTTCATAGTCCAAACGAAAGCATAAATGATGAAGTTTAGAGGAAAGAAAGGGATTGGGGATTTCCAAATCTTTCCCAGCTAAGAGAGACACCCTTTTCTTTTCCCTTTATCCACCTTCCTGCAAGTCATAGCAATATACAATGTGTTAGACCATCCACAAGCTGTAGAATCTCTTTCTGTGTTGGTTTAGAGCACAGCTCATTCTCACGAAAACGGGTAAGTTCTGTGGTTTTCTAATGGTGCTGGCAGGGCCCCGAGGGTTCTGGGAGCTGTCCCAGTGGAGGAGAGGAAGTAGCACTGAGCTGGGCAGCTGGAAGCTTTCCATCCCTTCTGCAACAAAGCCACTCAGCTTTTATTCATTTCCTTGAACTTGTAAATTTCACTTAAGTTTCAGTTGGAAGAATGGGCTGTTCCTCTGGTGAAAAGCAAATGTTTGAAAACCACAGTTCTAGTTAGTAAGTTGTGATTCAGACCCTACATGAATTACTAATTACTAATAGAATCACAATAAAAAGCACTTGATCCTAAACCTGTACTGAGCCAATCTGGATGATTCAGAAAGTACCACAAGATCTTACTATGAAAGCAGTGGTTAATAAAATGTTCTGGTTGGTAGAATGATAATAACAGCACGTGCCATGCTTGGCTCTCCCAAAATATCATATGTACACAAAATAAACCCTCAAAATTGCTCTTAGTAGACATTGAGGAGCTGCTTACAGACCAGTCAGAAAGGAAGGATGTCTCCTAATCTCTCCACGGTGTGCAGAAAATTTGTCTAGCTTTCTCATCCTCTGCAAAAGCAGCAGCAGCAGCACAAGCCACAACTCTTTTGAGTCAGTAGCATGGTTTTGCCAAATGGCATTGCAGAAGTTTTTTCCATGATGTTTAAAGTGAAATTTTAATTCTATTTTTTAATGTAAAATCCAAAACTATAAAAACCCTGGAAGACAACCTAGGCAATACCATCCTGGATATAGGAATGGGCAAAGATTTTATGACAAAGATGCCAAAAGTGATCAAACAAAAGCCAAAATTTACAAATGAGGTCTAATTAAACTTAAGAGCTTCTGCACAGCAAAAGAAACTATCAACAGGGTAAACAGACAACCTACAGAATGGGAGAAAATACTTGCAAACTATGCATGTGACAAAGGTCTAATATCCAGCATCTATAAGGAACTTAACCAAATTTACAAACAAAATCAAACCACCCCATTAAAAACTGGGCAAAGGACATGAACAGACCCTTTTCTAAAGAAGACATACATGCAGCTATCAAGCATATGAAAAAAAGCTCAATCTCAGTGATCATTAGAGAAAAGGACATCAAAACCACAATGAGATACCATCTCACACCAGTCAGAATGGTTATCATTTTAAAAATCAAAAAATAACAGATGCCGGTAAGGTTGTGGAGAAAAGGGAACAATTATATACTGTTGGTGTGAGCGTCGATTAGTTCAACCATTGTGGAAAGCAGTACGGAGATTCCTCGAAGAGCTAAAAACGGAACTACCATTCAACCTAGCAATCCCATTACTAGGAATATACCCAGAGGAAAATAAATCATTCTACCATAAAGACACATGCACAGGAATGTTTACTGCAGCACTATTCTCAATAGCAAAGACATGAAATCAACCTAAATGCCCATCAATGACAAATTGGATAATGAAAATGTGGTACATATACACCATGGAACACTGTACAGCCATAAAAAAATAAAGAACAAGACCATGTGTTTTGCAGGAACATGAATGGAGTGGGAGGCTATTATCCTTAGCAAACTAACACAGGAACAGAAAACTAAATACAACATGTTCTCACTTATGAGTGGAAGCTTAATTATAAGAATTCATGAACACAAGGAAGGAAACAGCAGACACAGGGCCTACCCGAGGGGAGGGTGGGAGGAGAAAGAGGAGCAGGGGGAAAAAAAACAGACTTTAAACTAACAAAGATCAAAAAAGACAGAGAAGGGCATTACATAATGGTAAAGGGATCAATGCAACAAGAAGAGCTAACTATCCTAAATATATATGCACCCAATACAGGAGCACCCAGAATCATAAAGCAAGTTCTTAGAGACCTACAAAGAGACTTAGACTCCCACACAATAATAGTGGGAGACTTTAACACCCCACTGTCCATATTAGACAGATCAATGAGACAGAAAATGAATAACAAAATTCAGGACTTGAACTAAGCTCTGGACCAAGCAGACCTAATAGACATCTACAGAACTCTCCACCCCAAATTCATAGAATATACATTCTTCTCAGCACATAGCACTTAATCTAAAATTGACCACCTAATTGGAAGTAAAATACTCCCCAGCAAATGCAAAAGAATGGAAATCATAACAAACAGTCTCTCAGACCACAGTGCAATCATATTAGAACTCAGGATTAAGAAACTCACCAAAACTGCACAACAACGTGGAAACTGGACAACTGCTTCTGAATGACTACTAGGTAAATAACAAAATTAAGTCAGAAATAAATGAGTTATTTGAAACCAATGAGAACAAAGACACAACATACCAGAATCTTTGGAACACAGCCAAAGCAGTGTTGAGAGGAAAATTTATAGCACTAAATGCCCACATGAGAAAGTGGGAAAGATCTAAAATCAACACCCCAACATCACAAGAAAACTAGAGAAGCAAGAGCAAACAAATTCAAAAGCTAGCAGAAGACAAGAAATAGCTGAGATCAGAGCAGAACTGAAGGAGATAGAGACATGAAAGACCCTTCAAAAAAATCAATGAATCTAGGAGCTGGTTTTTTGAAAAAAATTAACAAAATAGATAGACTGCTAGCCAGACAACTAAAGAAGAAAAGAGAGAATAATCAAACAGACACAAGAAAAAATGATAAAGGGTATATCACCACTGATCCCACAAAAATACAAACTACCATCAGAGAATACTATAAACACCTCTACACAAATAAACTAGAATATCTAGAAGAAATGGATAAATTTCTGGACACATATACCCTCCCAAGACTAAACTAGGAAGAAGTTGACTCCCTGAATAGACCAATAACAAGTTCTGAAATTGAGGCAGTAATTAATAGCCTACCAACCAAAAAAAGCCCAGGACCAGATAGATTCACAGTCGAATTCTACCAGAGGTACAAAGAGAAGCTGGTACCATTCCTTCTAAAATTATTCCAGACAATAGGAAAAGAGGGACTCCTCGCTAACTCATGTGATGAGGCCAGCATCATCCTGATACCCAAACCTGTCAGAGACACAACAAAAAAAGAAAACTTCAGGCCAATATCCATGATGAACATGGATGTGAAAATTCTAAATAAAATACTGGCAAACTGAATCCAGTAGCACATTAAAAAGCTTATCCACTATGATCAAGTTGGCTTTATCCCTGGGATGCAAGGCTGGCTCGACATGCAAATCAATAAACATAATCCATCACATGAACAGAACCAATGACAAAAACCACATTATTATCTCAGTAGATGCAGAAAAGGTCTTCGATAAAATTGAACACCCCTTTATGCTAAAAACACTCAATAAACTAGGTATTGATGGAATGTATCTCAAAATAATAAAAGCTATTTATGACAAACCCACAGCCAATATCATACTGAATGGGCAAAAACTGGAAGAATTCCCTTTAGAAACCGGCACAAGACAAGGATGCCCTCTCTCACCACTTGTATTCAACATAGTATTGGAAGTTCTGGCCAGGGCCATCAGGTAAGAGAAAGAAAGAAAGCATATTCAAATTATCTCTGTTTACAGATTACATGATTGTATATTTAGAAAACCCCATCATCTCAGCCCAAAAACTTTTTAAGATAACAAGCAACTTCAGCAAAGTCTCTGGATACAAAATCAATGTGCAAAAATTACAAGCATTCCTATATACCAATAATAGACAAAGAGAGAGCCAAATCGTAAGAAACTTCCTATTCACAATTGCTACAAAGAGAATAAAATACCTCGGAATAAAACTTACAAGGGTGTGCAGGACCACTTCAAGAACTACAAACCACTGCTCAAGGAAATAAGAGAGGACACAAACAAATGGAAAAACATTCCATGCTCATGGATAGGAAGCATCAACATCGTGAAAATGGCCATACTGCCCAAAGTAATTTATAGATTACATGTTATCTCCTTCAAGCTATCACTGACTTTCTTCACAGAATTAGAAATTTCATATGGAACCAAAAAAAGAGCCTGTAGAGACAAGACAATCCTAAGCAAAAAGAACAAAGCTGGAGGCATCATGTTACCTGACTTCAAACTATACTACAAGGCTACAGTAACCAAAACAGCATGGTACTGGTACCAAAACAGAGATATAGACCAATACAGAGGCCTCATAAATAACACCACACATCTACAACCATCTGATCTTTGACAAACCTGACAAAAACAAGCAATGAGGAGAGGAATCCCTATGTAATAAATGGTGTTGGGAAAACTGGCTACCCATATGCAGAAAACTGAAACTAGACCCCTTCCTTACACCTTAAACAAAAATCAACTTAAAATGGATTAAATATTTAAACATAAGACCTAAACCATAAAAACCCTAGAAAAAAAACTAGACAATACCATTCAGGACATAGGCATGGGCAAAGACTTCATGACCAAAACACCAAAAGCAATTGCAGCAAAAGCCAAAATCGACAAATGGTATCTAATTAAACTGACGAGCTTCTGCACAGCAAAAGAAACTATCATTAGAGTGAACAGGCAACCTACAGAATGGGAGAAAATTTTTGCAATCTATCCATCTGACAAAGAGTTGTAATATCCAGAATCTACAAGGAACTTAAACAAATTTACAAGAAAAAAACAACACCCCATCAAAAAGTGGGCAAAGGATATGAACAGACACTTCTCAAAAGAAGACATTTATGTGGCCAACAAACATGAAAAAAAGCTCACCATCACTAGTCATTAGAGAAATGCAAATCAAAACCACAATGAGATTCCATCTCATGCCAGTTAGAATGGCAATTATTAAAAAATCAGGAAACAACAGATGCCGGAGAGGATGTGGAAAAATAGCTACACTTTTACATTGTTGGTGGGAGTGTAAATTAGTTCAATCATTGTGGAAGACAGTGTGGCGATTTCTCAAGGATCTAGAACTAGAAATACCATTTGACCCAGCAATCCCATTACTGGTATATAGCCAAAAGATTATAAATGATTCTACTATAAAGACATATGCACACGTGTGTTTATTGCAGCACTGTTCACTATAGCAAAGACTTGGAATCAACCCAAAAGCCCATGAACGTTAGACTGGATAAAGAAAATGTGGCACATATACACCGTGTAATACTATGCAGCCATAAAAGAGAGTGAGTTACTTCCAGGGACATGGATGAAGCTGGAAATCATCATTCTCAGCAAACTAACACAGGAATAGAAAACAAAACACTGCATGTTCTCACTCATAAGTGGGAATTGGACAATGAGAACATACAGGCACAGGGAGGGGAACATCACACACCAGGGCCTGTCAGGGGGTGGGAGACAAGGGGAGGGATAGCATTAGGAGAAATACCTAATGTAGATTATGGGTCAATGGGTGCAGCAAACCACCATGGCACATGTATACCTATATAACAAACCTGCATATTCTGCACATGTATCCCAGAACTTAAAGTATAATAATAATAATCATAAAAAGATTGTTTCGATGTTTCAGTTATGATAAATAGGAATGTGGTGAACATCTTTGAGCATAAATCTTGGCCTGACCATGAGATTATTTTATTTGTATAAGAAAAAGTACAATAGTACAATTTTCATACCATGTTTTAATGAGATACCCCTTTCTATTGTCCCCCCTTTTTTTGACATTCCATGCCCTTTTATTCTTTGTGACCTTTCTTTAGTGTATGACTTTAGCAATTTCTGGATATGTTTTGTGCTTCTGTATCATCTTACTTTGAAAGATTCTTCTGGGGATTCTATTTTCACTGAGTCATCTCAGGTGTCCTGGCCATTTGATTTGAGCTCTTAATCGAGAACAGCATTCTCCTGGTGCTGATGCAATCTCTTATTATCTTATATCCTATTATACTTTACAAGTCATTCCCCAGGATCTTTCAGTACATTAACTTGGATCTTACATTTTCCTCTTCTTCTAATACCCTTGCGTTTTCAAAGCATATATTAAAATGGGTAGAAAACAGCCTTTATAACACAAACCTGCACTTTCTGAACTCTTTTTCCATGGGAAATCCCTTATGCTTAGAGAGAAAGTACAGCTTTGTATAATTCTTTTAGATCAGAGTTTCACTGGGGAACATGGCAGAGTTACTGAAATTTGTACTTATTAGCATACAGGTTGTAGTTAAACACTTTTCTATATTCAGTGCTTGAGCAAAACAGACCCACAGTTCTATACCAGCTATCTCCCTATGGCTACATTAAATGAAGCCAAATTTTAAAGTGTTTGGAAACACAAAAATGTTTCAAACATATCTAAGGGATTTCATTTCTTAAGATTTCACACTTTGGCATTTTCAGGATCTGAAAAAAAGTCAGTTCAGAGGTTGGTTGTTTGTTTTAAAACTCTGTGATTTAAGGGTCAGTGTCCTTTAGATAGCTCCAGGGGGCATTCAGCCCCCAACCCTACATGGCTGCCACCGTTTCCACCACAGCTTCCCCATCCATTCCGCATGAGGACTAAGTCAATGCCACGATGGGGACAGAGGTCCAGTGTGGGCCCCAATCAGTCCCATCAGCCTGGCATTCAGCAGAGTTTTAGACAAAATCAATGTTTCTCTGCTCTGCTATGAAACCTGCATAAAGAGACTTCCCCATGAATAAACATATCTGATAAGATTACACAGATCATTCCACTGGGGAAAATTAAGGCTATTTAAAATGCAGCCTTTCTCATCCAGCTATAAACTCCACAGCATTCATTTTATTGAGAAAGTGAACCTGACCAGGGCTAAAATTTGGCCCAAATGTACTTGGATGACCATGGTTCTTGTTAAAATATTGAAATATTTACCAATTGGTACTGTCTGTTTACAGCACCAATAACTGTTTCCAGCATTCCTGACCCCTGACATCAGGCCCCTCCCTAGACCCCCTTCCTCCCCATGATCCAGCAACTGGTAAAGAGTTAACATCTGGCACAGAAGAAGCCCTAGCTCCCTAATCTAGCAACACTGGGTAAGGGTCCATTTTGATTGATGATCTAGTTCAGGAGTAATAAATATTTTGAATACCTTCTTGAATGAGACAAATGTGTCAGCTAACCTCAAAAAAAATCATGGAATATGAGTTTACTATACGTTTAGTGGAATGTTATTTTATTCTCACCTTCAATTATTCAACACATATTTATTAGGCACCTGCTCGGTGGTGGGCAGGGCACAGTCCTGGATGCTTATAATCTAGTAACAAAGACAAGCAACTAAATAAATTTCAATCCTGTGTTAGAAGGCTACAGAGGAGCAGGTACAGTGTGCTGTGAGAGTTCAGAGGAGAGGCCTTGTGGAGGTTTACAGGAGGAAGCAATGGTGAACATGAAACTTCAGGGGCAGGCCTACATAAGCCGCATTCACATGGGTGGGGACAGGTGTTGCATGGGGAAGGTACAGAGTAAACAGCCTACAGAAAGGCTTAGAAACCAAAGAGAAGCAGACAAGTTCAGGGAGCTACAAGGAGTTCCTTGCGGGTGGACAGAGGCAACTGATGAGAAAGAAGCTGTGGAGTTAAGCCAAAGAATGATGCTTTTTCCATCTCACAGTTGCATCTAAGCTGAGGATGAATTGTAGTGGCTTTCATTCCTGGATATCTCAGAGTACTTGGGGTAGCAAGCTATACTCAAGCTTGCCAAGGTTCTGCTGAGCATTTGACTCCCAAGACTGCTCTGGAAGTCTACTAAGATCCCCCTGCACAGTAAACACAACAGCTATGAAGAAGATATGCAGCAAGGGGCTGAGAGTTGGCTCCCAGGGGACAGAGCCTCACCAGGCTGATGGCTCCAGCATGGAGTCTAGCACCATAGGCACTCAGTGAAAATCTGTTGAATTAATACATGAATGGAGGAATGAATGGGAATAAGTGACAGTTTTTAAGAGGATGCTCTCAATAAGTGCCTCACAAATTCTTGACTCAATGATCACGACAATTCAATAGTTACTGCTTCCACTTAAGAGTAATACTTCCATTTTAGAGTGACACAGTGGTTCACACCTGTAATCCCAGCACTGTGGGAGGCCAAGACAAGAGTTCTGAGACAAGCTTGAGCCCAGGAGTTTCGAGACAAACTTGGGCAACATAGGGAACCCTGTCTTTACAAAACATTTAAAAGTTAGCCAGATGCGGTGGCACATACCTGTAGTCCCAGCTACTCAAGAGGCTGAGGTGGGAGGCTGCAGTGAGCTATGATGGTGCCATTGCACTCCAGCCTGGGTGACAGGGAGACATCCCATCTCTTAAAAAAAAAAAAAAAAAAAAAAAAAAAAGTAAGCCAGGCGCGGTGGCGCACAACTGCAAACCCAGCACTTTGGTAGGCTGAGGCAGGTAGATCACCTGAGGTCAGAAGTTCAAGACCAGCTTGGCCAACATGATGAAACCCATCTCTATTAAAAACACAAAAATCAGCCGGGCATGGTGGTGGGCGCCTGTAATCCCAGCTACTTGGCAGGCTGAGGCAGGAGAATCGCTTGAACCTGGGAGGCAGAGGTTGCAGTGAGCTGAGATCGTGCCATTGCACACCAGCCTGGGCAACAAGAGTGAAACTCCATATAAAAAAAAAAATCTGTGATGCTTGTAACAAACATGTTTTAAGAGAAAAGATAAACACCTTGCTAATTGTCTCCATCTCCATACTGTCCTCACTGCTTGCTTTTCAAAACCTGGAATGTGGAATGAGAGCCTTGTCACTATTTTACTCTTTTCTTCACCCATTACCTCTTGCTCCTCAACCCCTTCTGGCTCTCCTTCCTCCTTATTCTTAAGTGGCTGGTGTTCTAGAATTACCAACTCTTCCTAACTCTCCAGAATTTTTATGGTTTTAGCATTGAAAATCCACATCCCTGGATACTTTTCCTCCCCGGCCCAGTCCTGGCAAACTGGAATGGTTTGTCACCCTTCTGGTAAACAGCTTCTTTTCTAGCTGGATAAACTTTGAAAACAAAAGGACACTTCAGTCACCTCATTGTCAGGAAATTATTATGAAGGAGGTTTTCCAAAGGCTCACATAAATTCACATAAATCTGGCAGTGAACAAGGCAGGAAATGGCACTCTAAGAAGGAACAGCATCTGCAAAGGTACAGAGGTTAGTCCGACTGAGTGAAACAGAATCCAAAGAACATCAGGAGGGCTGAAAGGAGAAAATCAGAGATGTCTAATTTTGAAGACAGATTTTTCAGTAACAAAATAGCAGATAACGCTTGTGTTCATGTACAAGTAATATAGCTGCTGAAAAGAAATGCTTTTGACTGCCAGTTTAGATTAGCTGTGCTCTGACTCTCATCCATTGCTGGAAATAATCAGAAATTTGCAGAACTTCTTACTATCCCCAAGGGAGAGTGTGATCTGGATCCGGTCCTATCTATCACATTCATCTTGTTCATTCCTACTGTTAACGTGAATAAATAAGCAATCTGATGTGACTAAACACCACCACAGGCTGCTTGATATAGCAAAAGGCTAATTTATTTTTGATCTACCACTGAAGTATAAACATCTGACTCAGAGCATCTCACCTTCTCTCCAGGGACTCAAGCAGCTAACTTGATGAAACACCTGACTGTTATACAGCAGAACTTGGATTCATTTTGTCTCTCTTCTAACTCTTCACTCTAAACATCTGTTTTCCCCTGTGGAAGCATGAGGTCATCAGCAGAACAACACAGCAATCCTATATATAACAGTATTCTTGGCTATAATATTTTAATGTGTATGTGAAGGTCTTCTACTCAGTATGGCTTCTTTGACTACCCTGATAACCAAGGAACTTCCACCTATGTTTCTTTGTGTCACCACAGTCCACCAAAATATTTCCCCATCATTTGCACCACACTGAATTGTGCTGGCTTTGCACTGGGGCCATTGTTGGTTGCCTACCAAATCCCATTCCCCTTTCTTCTTTTCTAACAGAGCCACAGTTTTGTTAAGGTGCCACACACCCAAGTGCCTCAAGGGAAGATGATTCATCCCAGCTAAAAGCAATCCTTCTAAGGGTGATACTACTCCTGTGGAGTGATTGGCTCAGGCACGGGGATATAACCCAGGGATGGCCAATGAGATGCAAGAGGCTGGAGCTTCTCTCATTCTTAACAAAAAGCCACTGGAAGACCAGAAGTGTTGTCTTTATAGATGTTAACCCCACCTGAAATTGTTGCAGACATGTTGCTGCTAGCCAGATGTAGCCAACACTGAGGATGGCAGAACAGAGGCAGAAAGAACCAGATACCAGATCATAAACTTCTGGTCAGGCCTTTTACCCAAAAATACTGCTCCTAGACACTCTCCTGAAGGATGATTTTTGGGTGTTGCAGGTAGTGAGTAAATGTCCTAGACTTACTTCTTGAAGCTAATTCCACTCAACTAATTTTGTACTAATCCGAAAACCATTTTCACTAATTTGCAATAGCTAAACTCATGGTTTACTCTGATATCCTTAGACAATATTCATTATTGGTAGTAATAAGATGTTTAAAGGGAAAATAGAAAAGGAAGTAATAATATCATTGATAAAGACAAAAGGAAAATAGGAGCTAAAAGTGAAAAGGAAAAGTACACCAAGTAAAGACCTTTGAGAGTTCTTCTCTCCCATTAATAAGAGAATTCTGTCATTGAAAACATACAGTACAATAGAAAAATCCTAGTGACAGAAACAGAAGTAAACTTGCATAGGAAAGATGGATAGCAGACATGACAGAACCAACTGGGATCCAATGATTAGTACATGTAGCCATCATTAACACTTAACCAAATGTTAGAATTGTAAAAATAAGAAAATTGGATAAAAATTACTGTAAGACTCGGTGCAGAGTATACGGCACGGGGTGCCCCTTTGAGTCGGGCTCCGCTGGTCCCATCCCCACAAGGAGAACAGCAATTGGAAGTGCTGAGGACTGAGAGTTTCACAGCAAGCACAGCCGAACCTGGGAAGGTCCAGCTCTGTGGGGAAGGGGCGTCCGCCAAAGGAAAACTAAGAAACAGAAAAAACTTCATCACTGGGCGGAGAGAGATCCAAGATGGCCGATTAGCAGCAGCTCAGGATTGTAGCTCCCAGTGAAAGCACAGAGAGCGAGTGGACACTGCAATTTCAGACGAATTTCTGCTGCCCACAAACTGGGAGATACCCAGCGGAGGAGCCACACGGGTCAACAGCGCGACTCTTTTGGCCGGTGTGGCTGTTTGGCCAGTGCGGCTGTTTTGCTGGCACCCTGGCACTGCGCTTCTCAGTGCAGAGTATACGGGACTGGGTGCCCTTTGAGTCGGGCTCGGCTGGTCCCAGCCCCACAAGGAGAACAGCAATTGGAAGTGCCGAGGACTGAGAGTTTCACAGTAAGCACAGCTGAACCCGGGAAGGCCTAGCTCTGTGGGGAAGGGGGCGTCCGCCAAGGGAAAACTAAGAAACAGAAAAAATTTCATCACCAACAAGCTGGACGTCCACTTAGACCCAATCTGAAAGTCGGCAATTACAAAGACGACAGGTGGATAAATCCACAAAAATGGGAAGAAACCAGTGCAAAAAGGCTGAGAACACCCAAAATCAGAATGCCTCTCCTCCTACAGGGGATCACAGCTCCTCATCAG
>CAUYLG010021251.1:0-10329 GCA_963573385.1 Cacajao melanocephalus | reverse complement strand
TGTTTTTTTTTTTTTTTTTTTTTTTTTGTGATGTCCTTTTCTGTTTTTGGTATTAGGATAAAACTGTTTTCGTAGTTGAAAACTGTCTCTCTCCTTTCTCATTTTGGAAGAGTTTATAAAATATCAGTGTTAATTCTTCTTCAAATGTTTGGTGGAATTCACAAGTGAAGCCATCTGTTCATGGGTTTTTATTGTGGAAAGTTTTTATTTTAAATTATTTTTTATTACTATTTAAATTGCTCTACTTCTCATAAGTCTGTTCAGACTTTTCTATTTCTCCTTAGTTTCCATGGTTTAAGTCTTTCCAGATTTTTTTTTTTTGCATTTCATCTAAGGTATCTAGTTTGCTTGTATAAAAATGTTCATTTTATTCACTTATATTCCATTTTATTTCATAAGTTTGAAAGTAATTTCCTATTTTCCACTCCTGTTTAAAAACTCTTTTCTGTTTGTTTTCTTTTTCAGCCTAGTTAAAAGTTGATGATTTAAAAATATTTTCACAGAACCAACTTTTATTTTTATTTATCTATTATGTTTCTATTTTCTATTTTATTAAGTCTACTCCAATCTTCACTAGTTCTTCTACTTGCTTTGAATTTAGTTTTCTCTTATCTAGGAAAAAACCTTGAAAGTTTTTGTAGATAGAATATTAGGCTATTGATCTGAAATTTTTCTTTAAAAAATATAATCATAGATAGCTCTAAATTTCTCTCTTAGCCTTGCTTTAGCTACACCTCCTAATTTCCTTATGTTGTGTATTTGCTTTCATTTGTCTCAAAATATTGTTTTAGTAACCATTTTTTAATTTTTTTTTTAATTTTAGTTTTTATAGGTACATGGTAGGTGTATATATTTTTAAGGTACATGAGATAGAGGCATACAATGCACAATAATCACATCATAAAAATGGGGTACCCATCCTCTCAAGCATTTACTCTTTGTGCTTTAAAAATCCGGTTATACTATTTTAATTATTGTTAAATGTACAATTAAATTCCCATCAATTTTAGTCACTCTGTTATGCTATCAAATACTAGGTCTTGTATTTTCTTTCTTTCTTTTTCTTTTTTTTTTTTTTTTTTTTTTGGTACAATTAACCATTTCCACCTCACCCAACACCCCACTACTCTTCCCAGCCTCTGATTATAAACATTCTACTCCCCACCTTTATAAGTTAAATTGTTTGATGTTTAGATCCCATGAATAAGTGAGATCTAAACATTACATGTTTGTCTTTTTGTGACTGGCTAATTTCATTTAACATAATATCTCAAGTTTCATCTCGGTTGTTGCAAAAGACAAGATCTCATTCTTTTTAATGGATGTATAGTATTCCACTGTGTATAAGTGCTACATTTTCTTCATTCATTCATTTGTTGGTGAACATTTAGGTTGCACCCAGATTTTGGCTACTGTAAACAGTGTTACAATAAACATGTGAGTGCAGATACCTCTTTGATATACTGATTTCTTTTCTTTGGGGTATAAAAAATCAGTGGGATTGCTGGATCATATGGCAGCTCTGTTTTTAATTTTTTGAAGATCCTCCAAACTGTTTTCCACAGTGTTTGTACTAGTTTATATTCCCAACAACAGGGTATGAGGGGGTCCCTTTTCTCCAGATCCTTGCCAGCATTTGGTATTGCCTTTTGTACAAAAGACATTATAACTAAAGTGAGATGATTCTTATTTTAGTTTTCATATGCGTTTCTCTGATCATTGATGCTGTCAAACACATTTACATGTGCCTATTTTCCATTTGTATGTCTTCTTTTGAGAAATGTCTACTCAAATCTTTAGCCCATTTTTCAATAAGATTATTAGATTTTATTCCTATAGTGTTTTTGAGCTCCTTATGTATTCTGGTTATTAATTCCTTGTCAAGTGGGTAATTTGCAAATATTTTCTCCCATTCTGTGGGTTGTCTCTTCACTTTATTGATTGTTTTCTCTTTGCTGTACAGCAGCTTTTTAACTTGATGTGATTCTATTTGTCCATGTTGGATTTGGTTGCTTGTGCTTGTGGGGTATTACTCAAGATTTGCCTTAAACAATGTCTTGGAAAGTTTTTCCAATTTTTTTTAGTAGTTTCATAGTTTGAGGTCTTCAATTTAAGTCTTTAAATTATTTTGATTTAATTTTTGTATGTGATGAGAGATAAAGGTCTAGTTTCATTCTTCTGCATATGGATGTCCAGTTTGCTCAGAACCATTTATTGAAGAGGTTATCTTTACTTCAGTGTATGTTCTTGGCACCTTTCTCAAAAATGATTTTACTGTAGATGTGTGAATTCATTAATGGGTTTTCTGTTCTGTTCCATTGGTGTATGTGTTTGTTTTTATACCAGTGCCATGGTGTTTTTATTACTATAGTTCTGCAGTATAATTTGAAGTCAGGTAATGTTATTTCACTAGTTTTGTTATTTTTGCTTTAGATAGTTCTGGCTATTCTGTGCCTTTTGTTTTTCCATATGAATTTTAGGATTGTTTTTTCTATTTCTGTGACCAATGTCATTTGTATGTTGATAGGGATTATATTAAATTCATAGATACCTTTGGATAGTATGGATATTTTAACAATATTAATTCTTCCAATTTATGAATATGGAATGTCTTTCTATTTTTTGGTATCCTCTTCAATCTCTTTCATCAGTGTTTCACATAATTTTTATTGTAGAAATCTTTCACTTTTTTTTTTGGTTAGGTAAACTCCTATATACTTATATGCTTAAAATAACTGTGGCTATGGTAAATAGGATTACTTTCTTGATTTCTTTTTAAAATTGTTTACTGTTGACATATAGAGATGCAATTTTTGCATGTTAATTTTGTATCCTGCAACTTTCCTGAATTTGTTTTTCAATTCTAAATTTTGGGGGGACATCTATAGGGTTTTCTAAATGTAAAATTATATTATCTGCAAACAAGGATAATTTGACTTCTTTCTTTACAGTTTGGATGTCTTTTAGTTCTTTTTCCTGTGTCATTGCTCTAGCTAGGATTTCTAATACTATGTGGAATAACTGTGGTAAAAGTGGGCATCCTTGTTATGCTCCAGATCTTAGAGGAGAGTATTTCAGTTTTTCTTAATTTTGTATGATACTAGCTATGGGTCTGTCCTATATGGCTTTTATTATGTAGATGTATGTTCCTTCTATATCCGTTGTTTTAAGAGTGTTTTTAAATCATGAAAAGATATTGGATGTTATCAAATACTTTTGACATAATCAATTGACATAATCAAATAGTTTTTGTCACTCATTCTGTTAATATGAATATCACATTAATTGATTTGTGTATGTTGAACCATCCTTGTGTCTCTGGGATAATTCCCACTTGGTCATGATGAATAATCTTTTTAATGTATTGTTGAATTCAATTTGCTAGTATTTTATTGAGGGTGTTAACATCAATTGTCATCAGAGATTGGCGTTATTTTTCTTTTTGTAATGTGTCTATGTCTGGTTTTTTGTTGTTTTTTTTTTTTTTCAGGGTTATACCTGGCCTTGTAGGATGAGTTTGGAAGTATTTTCTCCTCCTTCATTTTGGGAAACAGTTCCAGTATAAATGGTATCACCTCCTCTGTAAATGTTTTGTAGAACTTATCAGTGAAGCCATTGGATCCTAGGCTTTTCTTTCCTAGGAGACTTTTTACTGTGGTATCAGCGTTGTTACTTGTTATTGGCCTGTTCAGGTTTTGAATTTCTTCATGGTTCAATCTTGGTAGGTTGTACGTGTCTAGGAATTTGTCCATTTCTTCTAGATTTTCCAACTTATTAGCATATACTTGCTCATAGTAGCAACTAACAATCCTTTGAATTTCTGTGTATAGGTAGTAATGTCTCCAATTTCACCTATTTGATTCACTTAATTAATTCACTTATTTTATTTAGTTGAATCTTTTTTTTTTCTTAGTCTACCTAAAGGCTTGTCAGATTTGATTACCCATTCAAAAAACAAACTTTTATTTCATTGATCTTTTGTATTATTTTCTTCATTTGAATTTCACTTATTTCTGCTCTAACCTTTATACAATTTTTATTTCAATAGTTTTTGGGGGTACAGGTGATTTTTTTGTTACATGGATAAGTTCTTTAGTGGTGATTGCAATTTTAGTTCTGCTCTGATCTTTATCATTTCTTTTTTCTTTTCTACTAATTTTGTGTTTGATTTGCTCTTGATTTTCTGGTTCTTTAAAATGCATTGCTAGCTTTTTTATTTGCTGTACTTTTTCCTTTTTGGTGTAGAGACTTACAGCTATAAACTTCCCTTTTAGTATTGTTTTTGCTGTATTCAATAGTTTTAATATGTTGTCTTTTCTTTAACATTTGTTTCAAGGAATTTTTCAATTTTCTTCTTAGTTTCTTCATTGACCCACTGATCATTCAGGATACTAAAACAATAAAACAACACTGTTTAATTTCCATGTGTTTGTATAGATCTCATGATTTCTCTTGTTATTAATTTCTACTTTTATTCCATTATTATCAGAGAAGATGCTTCATATTGTTTTATTTTTTTAATTTAAGATTTGTTTTGTGGCCAAAGAAACAAGCAAAACCATTCATGACCTAATATATGGTCTATCCTTGAGAATGATCCATGTGCTGAGAAAAAAAAATGTGTATTTAGCAGCAGTTGGGTAAAGTGTTTCATAAATATCTTTCAGATCCATTGGTCTATAGTACAGATTAAGTCCAATGTTTCTTTGTTGATTATCTGTATGGATAACATGTTCAGTGTTGAAACTGGGGTATTGATTTCTCAAGCTATGATTGCATTAGAGTCTAGCTCTCTAGACTATATTTACTTGATACATCTGAGTGCTCCAGTGTTGACTACATATATATTTAAGATTGTTATATTATTTTGCTGAATTGACAACTTTATTACTATATAATGACCCTTTTATCTTCTTATAGTTTTTGTCTTGAAATCTATTTTGTCTGATATGAGTGTAGCTACTCCTGCTTTTTTTTTATTTCCATTAGCATAAAATATCTTTCCCCATTCCTTTATTTTCAGGCTATGTATGTCTTTATAGGTAGAGTGTGTTTCTTGTAGACAAAAGATCATGGAGTCTTTTTTTTTAAAAAAAAATCCATTCAGTCACTCTATGATTTTGGATAAAAGTTTAGTCCATTCAGATTCAATGTTATTATTAATAAGTAAGGACTGACTCCTGCCATTTTGTTATTTGTTTCCTCTTTGATTTGTGGTCTCCTCTTCCTTTTTTCTTTCTTTCCTGTCTTCCTTTAGTGAAGGTTATTTTCTCTGGTGATATGATTTAGTTTCTTACATTTTATTTGTTATATATCCTTTATATGTTTTTTGGTTGAAGGTTACCATGAGGCTTGCAAATAGTATCTTATAACCCGTTACTTTAACCTGGTAACAACTTAACACTGTGTGCATAAACAAACAAACAAGTAAAAAGAAGACTAATAGAGAATCTACTCCTTAACTTCTTCTCCCCACTCTTTAGCTTTGTGTTGTTTCTATTTATATCTTATTGCACTATGTATATCTTAAAAATGTGTTGTATTTATTATTCTTGATTGGTTCATCATTTAATCTTTCTACTTAAGAATACTTTATGCACCATAGTTACCGTGTTATCATATTTTGTGTTTTTCTACATACTTACTATTACCAGTGAGTTTTGCACCTTCAGATTATTTCCTATTGCTCACTAATGTCTTTTTCTTTCTGATTGCAATACTCCATTTAGCATTTCTTGTTGAACAGGTTTGGTGTTGATGAAATCATTCAACTTTTGTTTGTCTGGGAATGTCTTTATTTCTGTTTCATATTTGAAAGATATTTTCACCATATATTCTAGTCTACAGTAAAAGGTTCGGTGTTTTCTCCCCCCTTCAGCATCTAAATATATTATGCCACTCTTTCCTGGCCTCTAAGAGTTACACTTAAATGTCTGTTGTCAGATGTGTTGAAACTCCATTGCATGTTATTTGCTACTTTGCTCTTGAATCTTTTAGTATCCTTTTTTTTTACTTTTGTATTTTGAGAGTTTAATTATTAACTGCCTTGAGGTAGTATTCTTTGGGTTAAATCTGCTTGATGTTTCATAACCTTCTTGTACTTAGACATTCATATATTTCTCTAGGTTTGAAAATTTCTCTTATATCATAGTTTGAATAAACTTTCTACTCCTATCTCTTTCTCTACCTTCTCTTTAAGACCAATAACTCTTAGATTTTCTTTTTTGAGGCTGTTTTCCAGATTCTGTAGGCATGCTTAATTGTCTTGTTATTCCTTTTTCTTTTTATGTCCTCTGACCATGTGTTTCAAATAGCTTGTCTTCAAGTTCACTAATTCGTTCTTCTGCTCCATTAATTCTGCCATTAAAAGACTCTAATGCATCTTTTAGTATGCCAGTTGTATTTTCCATCTCCAGAATTTTGCTTGATTCTTTTAACTTATTTCAATCTCTTTGTTAAATCTATCTGACAGAATAAGATAAATTTTCGCTGTTTTCATGAATAACTTTGAGTTTTTTCAACATAGCTATTTTGAATTCCGTTTCTGAAAGGTCACATATCTCTGTTTTTCCAGGATCAGTGGAATGCCTTATATAATTCATTTGATAAAATACCTGGATGGTATTGATGCCAGTAGATGTTCTTTGGTGTCTGAGCATTTAAGAGTTAGGTATTTATTGCAGTATTTGCAGTCTCTGCTTTTCACTATCCTTCCTTCTTGGGAAGGCTTTCCAGATTTTTGAAAGGACTTGGGTGATATGGTCGAACCTCTGTTGGCCTTATGGGGCACCCCATGTTCAGTAATGTTGTTGGTTTTGCAGACTTGTAGAACTACCACCTTGATGATATTGGGCAGTGTCTGGAAGAATTCTCTGGATTACCAGGCAGACACACTTGTTCTCCTCTCTTGCTTTCTCAAAAATGAATGGACTCTCTCTCTCTCTCTCTCTCTCTCTCTGTTATGAGCCACCTAAATTTTGGGGATGGAGTGACACAAGCAACTCTGTACCCCTGACTACAAGAACTGCACTGGGTCAGACCTGCTGTCAGTACAGCACAGAGTTTTGCCCAAAGCCTGCTGTAATCAGTCCCTGTTTACACCTATGTTCACTCAAGGCCCAGGGGTTCTACAATCAGCAGGTGGCAAAGCAATCCAGACCTGTGTCCTTCCCATCAGGGCACCCCCACCACAGTCCCTTGGGGAGTTTTGCCAGACTACTGCCAATGTTCCCTTGAGGCCCAAGGGCTCTTCAGTCAGCTTGCGGTAAATTCTGCCTTGTGTGGGACTCACCCTTCAAGGCTGTGGGTTCCCTTCTGACCCAGGGCAGGTCCAGAAATGCTTTCCAAAAGCCAACACCTGGAATCAGGGACCTCAAGAAACCACTTGGTGCTGTAGCCCCCTATGACTGAGCTGGTGCCTAAGATGCAATGCAAAAATATCCTTTATGTTTCACTCCACCTTTCTTAAACAAAAATCTCGTCCCATAGCTACCGTATCTGGGAATATGCTCAGTCTCTCCTGAAGCTAGCAAGTCTCAGAGTCTCACCGAAGGCTTTCAGTGTAGCACCTGGGTATTACTGCTGATCATTTAGGCCCCAAGGCTCTTCAGTTGCCAGGTAATGAAGTCTGCTAGGATGGGGTCCTTCCCTTCAAGGCAGCAGGTTGCCTTCTGTCCCATGGTGTGTCTAGAAATGTTCAGGAGCTAGAGCCTAGAAAGGGGGCCTCATGAGTCTGACTGGTATGCTATCCTACTGTGGCTTGGCTTGTATCCAAGATGCAAGGCAAAGTCCTCCCCACTCTTCCCTCTCTTCTCCTCAAGTGGAATAAAGGGGTCAATTTTGGAGCTGCATGTTGTATGACTACATCCTTGAGTTACAGGAGAAATGATGTCCATACTCCCTTAGTCCCCTCAGCTGATGTTTAAGTAGGTCTCGGGTCTCCCCAGTGTTCTGGCTTTGGGCCCAGTTCAGCACTAGGATTCACATAGGAATTGCAGTCCTTGTGATCTAAACTGCCTTTCTAACTTATTTAAGACCCCAGAGCATTTTCTTTCATGAATGCCAAAGACTGTTTCTCCCATGTCTTTGGTGCCTCTTTCAGCAATATGACATTAATGCCAGGTACTGTGAGTGCTAACTTGATTTTTAGTTCCTAAGAAAGTGTTTTTCTTGTGGTTAGTTGTTGAATTGGTATCCTTGCAGATGGGGAATGACTGGTGGAATCTTTCATTCTTCCTTCTTGCTCTGCCTCCCTGCATTCCAAAATATTTTTAATATTGCTTGTGATTTATTCTTTGACTAATTTTTCTTTCAGGGGTGCATTGTTTAATGGCCAGATATCTATGTATTTCCCAAATTTTCTTATTGTATTTATTTCTAGTTTAATTCCACTATTGCCAGAAAAAATACTTTGTATAATTTCAGTTCTTTTAAATTTGCTGAAACTTATTTATAGACTAATGTATGGCTAATTCTGGAGACTGTTCTACATGTGCTTATGAGTCTGTATATATTAATGTTGTTAGGTGTAGTATTCTATACATTAGAACTATTAGGTCTAGCAGGTTTCTAGTGTTGATAAAGTTTTATATTTCCTTGTTAAATTTAAAACAAATTTTTCTGTACATTGTTGAAAGTGGGGTATTGAAGTCTATGTTATTGTTGAATTGTATTTTTCTTTAATTTTATCAATTATTACTTTAAATATTTTTGTTCTTTTTAGGTGCACACATATTTATTTTATATTTGTCATGGCTTGACTGTTTACCTCTCTATGTCTCTAGTTATCTCTTTTTTAAAAAAAAATTTGCATCAGTATAGTTGATTCAGTTATCTTTGGTTAGTGTTTGCATGGAATAGGTTTTTTCATCCTGTTTTTTCAAACTATCGTAGCTTTAAATCTAAAATTTGCCTCTAGCAGACAATATATAGTTGAATTATTTTTAAAAAATCAATTCTAACAGTTTGGTTTTGCTTGAAATCTTAAATCTATTTATATTTAATGTAACTACAGATAATGTAAGATTTACTTCTGCCAATTTGCTATTTGTTTTCTATATTCCTAATATCTTTTTAGTTTCTCTATTTGCATATTACTATCTCATTTCCATTAAATATATATTTTACATTATTACCATCTAATTCCTTTCTTTCTTTTACTATAAAACTTAAGTGATTTTCTTTTTCTTTCTTTGTTTCTCTTTCTTTCTTTGTTTCTCTTTCTTTCTTTCTTTCTCTCTCTCTCTTACTCTTTCTTTCTCTTTTCTTTTTTCTTTTTTTTTGAGACTGTAGATTTGTTCTTGTTCAGACTGGAGTGCAATGGCGCGATCTCAGCTCACTACAACCTCTGGCTCTCTAGTTCAAGTGATTCTTGTGCCTCCGCCTCCTGAGTAGCTGGGGTTATAGGCGCCCGCCACCACATCCAGCTAATTTTTGTATTTTTGGTAGAGATAGGGTTTCACCATGTTGCCAGGGTGGTCTTGAACTCCTGACCTCATGTGATTCACCTGCCTTGGCTTCCCAAAGTGCTGGGATTATAGGCATGAGCCACCAGGGCTGGCCTGAGTGATTTCCTTTTGATTGCCCTGGGAGGATAACAATTAACATCTTATTTACAACAATGCTATTTATATTAATATCAGATTTGCTTGTGTATAGCTTATTTCACTCTTCCTTCTTTATGCTCATATTGGTGTACAAATTCCAATTGTATACAGTGTATACACAACACTACAGTTTTATTAGTATGGTATATGCTTATATAATAGTGCAGGAATAGGATATATAAGTTGGAAAATTCTTAAAATTACAAATAATCAAAAACACATAATGTACCCTCTTTTATATTTACATGGTTTTTTTTTTGTTTGTTTGTTTGTTTTTTTTTTAGAGCGCCTGCCTGCCAGACTAGCTGGCCAGCACTACATGTTAATTTTTTATTTTTTCATGTGGATTTCAGTTATTCTTTAGCGTTCTGTTTTGTTTTTGTTTCTTGTGTTTTGTTTGCCTGAAATAACAATCCCTTTAGATGTTTATTTTTTATATAGTTTGATGGCTGGATCTAGTTTTATTGTACTTTTCCAAATGTATAATTCTGAAACTATTTACTGAGTAGTTTTGCTTTTCTTCACTGGTGAATAATGACATTTCTCTTAAATATCAAGTTTCTTATGTACAAAGGTCTATATATATATATATATATATATATATATAATTTTATTAGAATAATGCTGCTCTTCTAAAATAAGTCAGGAAATGTTCCTTCTCGTTTTATTTTCCTGAGGGATTGTAGAGAATTGGTATCACTTTTTTCTTAAATATTTGGAAGAA